>ONZH01005968.1:0-244466 GCA_900303285.1 Rhinella marina
GACTTTATCTGAGATGGAACTACAATCAAATTTTCATATCGTTTGGAGCTACAGAGCCAGAGTAATAGACTTTGCGTTATTCTAAGGACTCTCATCATAGACTCTTGTTTTTGGATTTGTTTTGCAACGGTCAAGTTTTGTGCCCAGGGAACGGACTCATGCCCTGTGAGCCTCCTGAGAAGTGTTCCTGTTTTTGTTTTTTGCCCCTTTTTCCCATTTTTCATGGACTATCCTGGATTATTGTTCGCTGTACCAGGTCAGCGCCCCTGATCCCCTTTGCACCAGAGAGACTATGGCCCTTGCCACTAATATGCCTGACATATTATATGTATTTATTATTGCATGCATGCTCTCTATTTTTGTCTTTTAGGCGACACAACTGCGTGGCAAAATTTAGGCGCCGAGGGCGGCTTCCCTCAAACAAGGGGGGAATGCAGCGTCCCACTAACAGTGGTTCACTTTAAACTGTAATGTCATTTTACATATTGCATATTGTGTGTTTGGTAAGGCTATCCATCTAGGCTGATGTAGTTATACTCCTCACCTCTAGATGGAGCTCGTCCATTCTGCTACCACCCCTCTGTACAGAGGAGGGTGAAGTTGGTAGTTGGTGAAGGAAGTGCAGTGTAGTGTGAGTCAGCAAGACACAGAGGAAGAAGCAAGTCCAGCTTCTCTTCTCCATACTTGATCAAATGCCACTGGAAAACCCATAAACCAGTGAAACCAGTATTCAGACTGCAGCCAGAACAAAGTGCTACCAAGTGGTACACCAGGTGGAGGTAATCCATATTTCAATTGTTTTGGACTCCATCATTTATAAGTTCCCAGGAGAAGCTCCACAGCCCCTGCGGAAGTTACTGGATGATAAAGTGCACTATTCTCCATAAATCTGAATCACACCTTACCTATCAGGAGTGTGAACTTAATGCTCAAATTGTACCCAAGCTTGGCTGTTATTCTAGAGACTATTTATATACGTATTGCAAGTTAGGGACCCAGCCTACTTAGAAAGCCTACCATCCCAACCTTTTTGTGAACTATCCTGTGTGCATTATCTGTACCAACAAGGAGGACTCAGTAATCCAGTAAACAGTTCCTTGTTCATCCCCAAACTGCCTCCTCATCATTACAAAGGGTGTGTCTACCTTTAAAAAGACACTGGCGTCACGAAACACCAGGGCCCAGCCATCCGACACGGTCAAACTCAACATCCAGGGCACCTCACCTGACCATCCTGGAGCCCTGCGTACGGAGCGTGCCCCGAGGGAAGTCGTGTCCACCCTCCTCACAACTGCACACTGCCCAGGGAAGATTCAACCAACCGTGAGTAAAACCACCGGCTACACTGTGACAACCTACCTACCATATCACTCACATATCCCTGCGGCTGGTGGCTGCATACTGTACTCCTGATGGATTTTACCTCTTAAAATAAAGAAGTTGCTATTTAAGGAGCTGAACTTTTTTCTTCGTTTCCATTAGGTATCATTTACAGTACAGAGGAATCCACAGTGGGTGTTTGTCTGATAAACAATCTATAACACAATCACATTCATGATGAATCTAAATGGTTGTCATTCTAACGTTTAAGACTCATTTCTAGCTCATCAAATCAATTACCTTATCTACTCGTATAAAAGAGTCTTTACAGAAAGAGTCATAGAATTCATTCAGACGTCTCCTGGGGGTCTTCCCCCACGCACAGACTTGACAAGCTTGGACAAAAGCATGAACATCACTAGCCATATGTGGCCACCAATGATTTCTTTTCAGTAAATCGAAAGTTCCTCGAACACCTGGGTGACCTGCCAGCACTGAACAATGTGTCTCCTCTAACACTCTCAAACGACAAGAAAGGTGAACAAACAATTTGCCTTCCGGAAGGTCTTTGGGAGCAGAATTTTGTTCAGCAAGAATTTGAGAGGAGACAGCTGCCAGTACTATCCCTGGTGGTAAAATATTACCAGCCTCAGACTCAAAAACCTCAGGGGTACCGAAACTCCAGTATAAGGCATCTGCATTTACATTCTTTGTACCCGGTCGGTAGGTAACCACAAAATTAAAGCGAGAGGAAAAACAAGGCCCACCTATCATGGCGAGCATTCAGACATTTAGCACTATCAAGATACACAAGATTTTTGTGGTCTGTGATCACTGTCACCGGGTGAAGAGCTCCCTCGAAAAAATGGCGCCACACTTCAAATGCCCATTTGATGGCGAGGAGCTCGCGGTTACCAAAAGGACCTTCGGTGACGTCAGCACGCTCACCATGTGGCCTGAACCTTACACGGATCCATCTGAACATCTGAAGGAGTGACCACATAACCCAAAAACTAAATTTTTTGTACACAAAAAAATACACTTTTCCAGCTTAGTGAATAAACAATTTTTCGTAACCGAGATAAAACAAGACGAAGATGCTCACGATGAGAGACCAGATCTGGAGAAAAAAACAGGATGTCATCCAAGTAGACCACCATAAAGACCTCGATATAATCATGAAAAATGGTATTCATGAACCCTTGGAAGACTGCGGGGGCATTGCACAGACTGAAAGGCATACAAAGATATTTAAAGTGCCCCAGAGGAGTATTAAACGCGGACTTCCATTCGTCCCCCTCCCGGATCCGAATCAGGTTATAAGCTCCCCTTAAATCTAATTTGGAGAACCATTGTGTCCCAGAAACCTGATTCAGAAGATCCAGAATGAGGGGGAGCGGCCCAAAGTTCTTGATAGTAATTTTATTTAGTTTGCGGTAATCAATGCATGGCCTTAACCCACTGTAATAGGGAATATTAATTATTGGTATTTTGGGCTCTACCAATAATTAATATTCATAAATAGGCGTAAACCCGCTTTCGCTAGTTCCGCCTATTTATACCTACGTAATTTCCTACTGCCTTACACACGACCTAAAAGGGACTCAAAATACAAGTTACAACAATAACACTGCACACTGTATTATAAATAATAACTATTTATTATTTATTAACAATACAGTACAACAAAACCTAACTACACTGCACAATCCCGTTTAACTCCAACCGCGTTACTAACTAAACAATACACACACACTTATAGCAGCCCTCCCCAACCTATCTATATTACTATCCCTAGGGAAGCAAAGGATTAAATTACACTCACTGCAGAGGAGTAAGCAACAGGGGATAATATGGTATTGACAGGGAAGGGGTTAATGGTACAACAGGGAGGTTCAGGGGTTGCAGAGCTATGGTGGGGTCAGGGCACCAGGGGTTAATAACAGGGATGGGATAGTGGCAGCAGGGGTATGGACAGGATAGTGGCAGGGGTAACAAGGGTTAAATATGCAGGGGTTACTGGGGCTATGGTAGGGAAAATAGGGCAGCTGGGGTATTGCAGGGGTAAGCAAGGCAGGGGTCTGAAGCAGGGGTCAGCAGAGCAAGGGTTAATCTATGGTATGGTTTTGCAGGGGTTTGGGGTACTGGCAGGGCAGGGGTTCATTGGTGGTTCAGGGGAAAGGGTTACTCAGCCCTCCGGGGGTTCCTGCTCGTCTCCAGGGGGGCTCGTCATCCAGGGGATGATTCCTGTAGGGGCTGCACGGCTCAACTTGAAGAGCGCAGCGCGATCGGGTTATTTAAACCCAGTCGCGCTCGCTCCCGTGCTCCCTTGCTGCCGGCGCGGTGATATGACATCACCGCGCCAGCCCGCGCTGGTTCCCGGGCGGAGGATCTCTTTGATCCTCCGCCTGGGGAGCACAATGCATCTCCGGCGCTTTTAATTACAGCGCCGGAGGTGCGCGCCTTACAGAGGCAGGGAAACCTATTGTTTCCCTGTCCTGTTAATTGCCCCAGCAGCGCTGAGGGTAATTAACAGAAGGGACAGAAGATCATATCGATCTTCTGTCCCTTTGAAGTACCTGGGACTGGACTAATTAGTCCAGTCCCATGTCTCCAGCTATCCCCAGCAGATGTGCCATTGTCCATCTGCTGGGGGCTATGGAGGGGGGGGGGCACCCTGGTTGATACATGTATATAGATACATGTACATAACTGGGGATCATGTACATGAATCTATATACTTCTGGGGGAGTACAAGGGGGCATATAAGGGGTCACTATACATATATATTAAGGGGGCATATATATATCTATATATATCTATATATATATATATATATATGAGATATAAATATAGGTGCATGCTACTGGGGGCACATGCACACATATCTATATACAGTTAGAGCACCTGGTGGATATACACATCCACCAGGGCTACAGGCCTATGTCTCCGTGGGGCCACAGACCCTCAATTTGGGGCCACCCATATATGTATATACATAGGGGTATATACATATATTATAGGCTGCACCCACACTTCCTTCTACACCCACCATCTTTTTTCTCAACAAAAAAGAAACCAGCCCTAGTTGGTGACTCCGAAGGTCGAATATGCCCAATAGCCAAACTTTCATCAATATACTTCTTAAGAGACTCCCTCTCTGGTACAGAGAGATTATATATACGACCTTTAGGCAGTTTGACATTAGGCAAGAGACCAATTTTACAATCAAAATCCCTATGAGGAGGAAGGACTTGAGACAAGGGTTTAGAAAAAACATCCGAAAAATCAGAGATAAAATCCGGGAGATCCGGATTACTTGCAACCGTGATACAGAGAGAAACATGTGACAGATGGGCCTTACACTGAGAACCCCAGCAAACTAGATCCAAAGTTACCCAGTCAACTACTGGATTGTGTTCCCGGAGCCATGGTAGACCCAGGATGACATTCACAGACAACTTTTTCATTACCAGGAAGGAACAATATTCCTCCACCACCAACTTAACCTGAGGGGTGCGGAATTTGACCAAACCAGCACGCAATGGGGTCAAATCCACACTAGACACTTGGACAGGAGGGGACAACGGAATCATGGAAGGCAAAATCTGGGACACAAAATCAAAGTCAATGAAATTAGCAGTCGCACCAGAATCCAGAAAAGCCTGACCTGTACATGAGGCTGACTGGACCTCAATAGTGCAGGGCAGGAACATTTTAGAAATTTTAGGGAGTACCTGAGCTCCTAGGCAGTCCTCCTGACGACTGCCTAGGAGCGGAAGTTTTCCTGGTGTGGCTTCTTGGGACAGGCATTAAGCTGATGTTCGGGACTCTCACAGTAGAAACATAGTCGATTCTTCAGGCGATGTTCCCTCCTCTGCTCAGGGGTGATGCTGCCTAGCTCCATCGGTTCAGGCCCAGGTAGACTTGAGACCGGATTGAGGGTTGGCCGAGGAGCAGGAGACACCTGAGGTGATCGTCTGGACCTTAGGCGTCGATCTGCCCGGATGGCGAGGGTCATAGCTTCGTCAAGAGTTTTAGGTTCTGCGTGAGCTAATAACAAGTCTTTAACATGGTCAGAGAGGCCGGTCATGAACAGGTCTTTCAAGGCCTGATCGTTCCACCCAGAGTCCGTCACGTACTGTCTGAAAGTAGCACAATATTCCTCCGCCATTTGTCTACCCTGACGAAGAGATAAGTGGGAAACAGCTAACGCAGGTTGGTTTGGTTCATCATAAATCTGACCCAGGGAAAGAGAAAAAGCCGTCTAGAGAAGAGCGCAGAGGTGAGTCAGAAGGTGAAGAAAGCACCCAATTTTGCGAGTCACCCCGCAGGAGAGACATCACCAACCCCACCTTTTGCACTTCTGCTCCAGAGGACCGAGGTCGTAATGAAAAATAAAGTTTACCTGCTTCACGAAACGAAAAAAAATTTCTTATGGTCGCCAGAAAAAAGGTCGGGAAGCGGGACCTTAGGTTCAGGTGCAGGTGACTGAACGGCCGGAGGTGGCACCGGGGCCGAAGCATGCATGGTTTCCTGGACCTGAAGCCGAGTAGCCAGATCTTGAACTAATTTGGTCAAGGCCTGGACCTGTGAGACCATAGCTGACATAGGCTCTATAGGTGGAGTGAACGTAGCTGGTCGTATGCAGGTTGCAGGCCTCTTTTAGGCCAGTGTTTCTGTCAGGCTGGAATAAACAGACAACAGATGAATGTGAGCCCTCAGCTTACCCCAACCTCTGTCCCTGCCTATTGCCCCACCCACGCTAACCCGTGGGGCGACAACCACGATGACTGCGATATACACTGACTATGGTGCAGGGGATGGGAGACAAGAGACAGACAAACAAACACGGAAGAATAGTAAATAAGGCTAAGCTTTGACCATGATCCAAAGCTATAATAAAACATTTCTGTCTATCCCATGTGGATGCGGTTCCATAGCCCATTTCATTAAAGAGGTTATCCGATAAATGATAATGATGACCTATCCTCAGTAGATTACAGGATATTGGTAGTAAAGCTTAGCCCCTTTCACTTCTATGGGGCTGAGCCACAACCAGTCCAAGTGACCAATGCACGGTGATGTCACATGGCCTTGGAAGAGGCCGCGGCACTCCTCTTCTAATAGCTGATTGGCATGGGTCCGGGTGTCAGACTCCCGCTGAACTGATATTGATGACCTATCCGGAAGATAGGCCATCAATACCTATTCCTGAATAACCCCTTTAAGTTTATCAACTGACTTTTCATTGTGACATGCCAAAGATGTGTTGATAACCATAGGCTGCAGAAGAAAGTACAGAAAACTTCAACATGACATGAGAGAAAGAACAAAGGCAGCAGTTGTGTGGATCCAACAATTCCTCTATGTGGAAATTGCCTCAACCAGGGACAAAATATAATTAAAACCAGCCAAGTGTAACACATTTCAGAGGTGTACAGCATACAGCCTTCTTCAGACACATAAAAGCCAGAAAACTGTAAATTTAAAGGAAGAGATTATACCCTGAAGTGGAGAGGAAAGCACGACACACCTAAAAGTTAGGAATAGGTGCATCTTACCTTTCCATCCCCTTCAGGGTATAATCTCTTTCTTTAAATTCCCAGTTTTCTTTTTGGCTTTTATGTGCCTGAAGAAGGAGGCTGTATGCCTCCGAAATGCATTACTCAAGTTTTTAATCATATTTTCTTTATTTTTGTATTATTTTTATCATTAAATATAACTGTATTTTTTTGCCATTGTTATTACCTGTTTTTTTCCCTCATAAACTTACTTGTTATCAGGATCCAGTCTTGGAACCTTGTGGGAAGTAGCTGCAGTTGTGCCCGTCTCGCTGCGCAACCAAATCTGGTGAGTATATATATTTTATAATGGTTAAATTCTTTTTGTGTCTTCCCCTATACACAATGGAGCACCTCTTGGTTTCTTGTTTATGGTTAAACCAGGTACAACACATTCCTGAGATCATACCATCAGGGAAATATGGTGTTAAAAGAAACAGTTGAAGTGGTCAGCAAAGAGGTGATAAATTTAAACAAATCCTACCAAATCTCCCTTAAAAAGTCCTTGAGCCCCAGAAGGTGGCAAGGAGACGTCTCAATGTGAAAACACAAGATCAAGGAACTGGGATGTATGGGAGCCATCTTTTCTCTATCTTGGTCTATCTGTTATAAAACAGGAAGAGTGGACCAAGATGCTAAATGGTATAAATCAGCATTATAATAATACAGCACAATATCCAGTAGAGCCAAACATCTTTGGTTGCTGTAACAGACTTAGGGATATTAAGGCTTTTAGGATCCCATACAAATGTTAAAAGTTTGGGAAAACCTGACATTTCAGTGGTTGCCATCCAACATAAGAGCAAAACTTTGAACAACCCTTATATTTCCGTAATTGGTGGGGGGATTTGCTTGAAATAAGGAGATGTAGGAAGGGGTTATCTGAATGGCAAAATATTTTCAAAACTTCTCCTTCCACGAATAGTGGTAAGAAGTTTTTAGAGACCACAGAGACAGTCAGAGTGAAATTAATGGACTAGGCTTCTGTTTAAGCCGAGTTAATTTTATACCCTAAGAGTAAACTATACTGATCCAAGGCCTGATAGAGTGAAGCATAATAGGACATCATTGACAAAGAACATTATTTTAAGCTAAATAGGATTCGGCAAATACTATATCTCCTTATGGAGAAAGTGGCATGAGGAGTCTTCTAGGCTAGGCAACTCTTCTCTGGAATTCTCAGAAGAGGGTATGCAAATGGGCTCATAACAAGCTCTGCCTCTAATGACACCAGATGTAAGGCAGCTATCCTATAAGTCAATGTTCAACCCCTCAGTAGGTCTTAAAGGGTTATTCTCATTTTAGACAATGGGGGCATATCGCTAGGATATGCCCCCATTGTCTTATAGGTGCGGGTCCCACCGCTGGGACCCGCACCTATTTCCAGAACAAAGCCCCCGAAGTGAATGAGGGCGCACTGCGCATGCGCAGCCGCCCTCCATTCATTTCTATGGGGCCGCCGAAAATAGCCGAGCTATTGGCTCGGCTACATAGAAATGAATGGCAGCGCACCGCGCATGCACGGCCCGGCTCCCATTCATTTCTATGAGCGGCGCGGGGAGCTGCGCCTGGTGGTGGCCGGACCCCCGGAAACCTGGGGTCCTCCAGGCGCAGCGCTCCCCGCTCCGTTCTGGATATAGGTGCGGGTCCCAGCGGTGGGACCCGCACCTATAAGACAATGGGGGCATATCCTAGCGATATGCCCCCATTGTCTAAGATGAGAATACCCCTTTAAGACATGACATATTAAACAGGGCAGCACCTCATCTGCAGACAGCAGTTTCGGGGTGATTGCCCCTCATCAGTGCAGAGCAGAGAGTACTGGTTTAACTGGGTGAGAGGCCTTAGTCAGGATTGCAGGGTGCTCTCTCTCCTTGGAGAGAAAGCCTTAATTGTCGTGAGTAGACTTATAGGCCATATATGCTCCTCTGGAATTCTGAGAAGAAATGTATACAAAAGGAGCTCTTAACAAGCTCTGCCTCTAATGCCACCAGATGTAAGGCAGCTATCCTATAAGTCAATGTTTGGCCCTTTAAATAGATCTTGAGACATGACTTGGATAATAAATAAAGGCCCTTTTAGACGGGCCGATTCTTCTCCCTGCCCGAGCGCCGATCAGCGATATCGGCGCTCGGGCAGGGAGCCTTTACACGGCCCGACGAATCGAGCGCCCGGCCGCACGAGTGATCGCTGTATCGCTCGTGCGGCCGGGAAGCTCCATACTGTCAGGCGCACATCGCCTGTTTACACAGGGCGATGTGCGCCCGACAGATTGGATCTTTTGGTTTCTACAAAAGATCCAATCAGCCGACGAACGAGCGTTTTGCTCGTTCGTCGGCTGATTAGGGCCACTTTTACACGGGCCGATTATCGGCACTAGCGTTCCTAGGAACGATTTTTCGGCCGATAATCGGCCCGTGTAAAAGGACCTTAAGCCAGCACATCATCTGAAGACAGCTGTTTCAGGGCGATTCCTCCTCGGGAAAGCAAACACTTATATCTGGGTCTATCTTAATTCAAGCCACTGGTTCTTTAATTAAAAGTAAAGTATGGGCAAATGACAAAACATGCCATTCTGCATCAAATGTTAATTATGTGACAGAGTATCGATATGTGACCCTGAATGTAACTGTAATACAGAATACTTGTGATAAAACTACAATTTTGAGACTGAAATTTGTGACATAAATTTGTCATACTTAATATACTTTTACATCAAAGGTAGACTTTACAATAGCTTTTTGCAAGAAACAGCTCTAGTAAATCTGTATGTATTCTTACAGTTTAAGGGTGTCATCAAGTGGTCATTTTATGCTTTACATGATTTTAATGCCAAAGCTTTTTCCTAAAGATTTGAGTGTGTATGTGTACTGCTTGAGTAAAACAAAATCCTTAGACAGCCATAAGTAAATATATATATATATATATATATATATGTATATATGTACCATTAGCCAGTAAACAGAAGATACAAACAGGGAAATAGCCCAAAGAAACCCAAATAGCTTGCAATTTTGTCATCGTCTTTTCAGTTAGCCATTAAAAGGTATCAACCACTGAGGAATCTCATTCCTTTTAGACAGTCATAAGGACAGAAAATGAGCAAAGTATGGATCTCTTCCAGAATTTATTAGAGAAGGAACTGATATGATAATGCAAAAAATACTAGAAAACGTCAAATCTACCTTCTCCTTTGAGAAATGCACTGTGTGAACTGGGTGCAATGAGTGATTTCGTATTTAAGATGGCTGACAAAGGTGGGAGTGTTGTAGAGATGTTTTCAGAAGTCTTATTTAGACCTCATTACTGAAGGGTTCACTTTAGGTGTAATCACACAAAATCAGTTTGATTATTTGAGTGTTCATTTTCCAGTTTCCAGTAACCCCCATCTTGCACGCCTTGCCCAAGGTTCATAAGAATATCAGCCCCCCCCCCCCAATAGTGTCGGGAATTGGATCATTAAAGGGAGCCTGTCACCTCGCACACACATATAAAACTGCAGCCATTACCTTATATTAGGCCTCAGTGTGATCCTAATCATGCCTTTCTTTCATTAATCTGATCCCCCAATCTTCATGAAAATGTTCTTTTATTTCCCAACAGCGTGCTCTCTGAAGTCATCTTGAAGTCAAGGGGGCAGCGGCCTCCTTGCTTCAAGTCAAGTAAAACATGCCCCTCTTGCCTCTGATTGACATTCTCTTTTGTGCCAGGGAGCATTGCGCTCCTATGTGCTGCGCGATCTCATGGCTTTCATTTATCTACTGCACAGGCTCAGGCAGCTCCAGCGAGCACCCGCCTGTCCTCTCCTACGCACGCACGCCTGACCGCCCGCGGGTCCTCAGCATAAGGGCTCATGCACACGAACGTGTGCTGGCCATGCCTGTGCTGCGGGCCGCATACGGCGGGTCTGCAATAAATGGGCACCCGCCGTGTGCAGCCCACATCACAGATCGCGGACCCATTAACTTCAATGGGTCCGCGATCTGGGAGATGCGGCGCGGAGGCACGGATCGGAACACCACGGAAGCACTACGGTGTGCTTCCGTGGTGTTTCTGGCCGTGCCTCCGCACCGCAAAAAAGTAGCGCAAGCACTCCTTTTTTGCGGTGAGGACCCCATTCAAGTCAATGGGTCCATGATCCGCATGGGGTGGCCTCACGGTCAGTGCCCGTGCATTGCGGCCCGCAGTTTGCGGCCCGCAGCATGGGCATGGCCGGCACACATTCGTGTGCATGAGGCCTAAGCTTGATCACTGGAGCAAAAGAGGAGCCGGCAGAGTGCAGGAGCCGGAGCCGGGATCGCGCAACACGTAGGAGAGCACCGCTCCCTGGCACAAAAGAGAATGTTAATCAGAGGCAAGAGGGGCGTGTTTTATTTGACTTGAAGCAAAGAGGCCGCTTCCCCCCTTGACTTCAAGCTGACTTCAGAGAGCGCGCTGTTCGGAAATAAAAGAACATTTTCATGAAGATTGGGGGATCAGATTAATGAAAGAAAGGCATGATTAGGATCACACTAAGGCTTAATATAAGGTAATGGCTGCAGTTTTATATGTGTGTGGGAGATGGCAGGTTCCCTTTAACTGAGAGGCTGGGGGAGTGGCTGGATTCTTTGCTGCAGCCCTTGGTAAAACATGTTCCTGCATATATAGTATAATAGACCGGCACACCTTTTATCTGGATCAAAATATTATTCCAATTTTATTATTAAAATAAAAATAATAATAAAAAAATTGAAAATATAAAAAATATAAAAATCGTACACAGAATAAATATCCAACCACATGCAATGAAAAATCAAAAATGGCTGGTTACTCTTTATATATACCCTTACCCAATATTACATAAAATATATAGAATATATACATTCATTTATAGATCCATAAAAGGTAATGTTATATATACACACAGTGGTAATAGGTAACCCACATCAAGACCTCCTCTGTGTAACAGATTATATGCTGTATGGGGCTCCAGGAGGGCTGTGTGTGATTGAATACGACCACTTGTTACATATGTAACATTATATAAATCGTGGTAATCTATGTTTCTTGACAAGAACTCCTCTGTATTACAATTCGAGCTACAGGAGAACCGAATATGATCAGATGTGACTCCTTATTGCATAGGCACTTGTATATATCTGATGTATCGATGGTAGGTCAATATAATAGAGTGTTTCCCATAGTTGTAGTGGGACCATATGATTTCCCAATTCTGGTTCAAACGCTGATTATAAGTACGACAAGTACATAGTATCTTGCTATTAATGATTCAGAGATCACCTTGCGTATTACAGTTCCGTCTCTAGTGTATTAGTCACTCTTGCCAGAACCTTGTTCCATACAGGTTTGGTTTGGAGTATTCTGTAAATTGTAATATGCGAACAGGGTAATGTACTCACTCTTGGACGATCTGTTCTACCGCTGTGGCGTCCCACGTGGAAGTAGATGATTAGACAACTTACCCTGTTCCCTCTGTCGGAGTGATTACCCTTTAGGAGAACTGGATGCGCTGTGAGCGGTGCCGTCCCACGTGATCTTGTCAGCGTGCACGCTATAGTGTTTAGGATTCAAGTTTCTTGTGGGTGCGGTACCACATTCAAACGCTGATATGATGCTGTTTGCATATAGAAGATTCTTTAACAGTTCTTGTTTAAGATAAGTCTCCCTTGAGTGATTTGCTCCGCGATCTGGAAATGCTTATGTAGATAAGTCGACAGCTGTACTCCTTTTATCTCATTCTAATAATTCATACCAGCAAAGGTAGGGGGGTAGTAGTCAGACAGAATACGCCAGACGCGTTTCAAAGTGCTCACACTTCTTCCTCAGTGGCCATTTTTGTCTGTATACACTACCCACCTTATATACCCATAGAGAACTGGTTACCCCCAAAACCCCTGCTGGATTTGGTATTCTGTTCCTGTGTATTTCATTGTTCTTAATTCTCCAGATTTCTTAAGACACCAGAAATACATCTTTAAAGGAGTATTGTAGATTTTTTATATCCTGTTCCTGCATATGTCAAAGATACATCTGATATATTAGGGGTTTTTTTTATGAGAAGAGGTGGTGTGTCCCTTATAATTGGCTTGTGTGCGATGTCACATCATTGTACACTTGTATACCATTTGAAACAGCAATAGCAGCCTTGGAGCATCACTTATGTCACTACAGTAATTATACCATTGCATTAAAGGGAGTCTGTCACCTCATTTTCACCTATATAACTAACAGCACTGCCCCACAGAAGATTGCATACACATCTCAGATATACCTGTGTGCACTGTGTGTCTGTATTAAATATCAAGAAAAAGCACTTTTATTCTGCAGGAAAACAGCTCCCAAGTGCCCGGCTCAAAGTGAAAGTAAAAACAGCTTTCTCTCCTGACTCGATTTCTAACAGCTATATCTTCTGATATACTGGATATAATGTTGTGATTTTGGTATCATTTTAAAGCTTGGAATGTCAGCTTTCAAAGAAGGTCAGATTGTTCTATCTGCTAGTAATTCCAAGATATGAGCAGCTAAAGCTGCCCTCCCCCCTCCAGTCTGGTTTGCAGCAGCAGCAGAGCCAGGCACTTGGGAGCTGTTTTCCTGCAGAATAAAAGTGCTTTTTCTGAACGAGGAATACACACACATAGTGCACATAGGTATGTCTGAGATGTGTATGCAATCTTCTGTGGGGCAGTGCTGTTAGCTATATAGGTGAAAATGAGGTGACAGACTCCCTTTAAAGCAGTATATAATTGATGTAACTTTTTTGTTAAAACATAACTTTTTTTATTCAATGGTAGTTATTACCTACAAATAAGTGGTGTTTCAATGGGGGCCAAGTTCTCTCCCTCGTTAGCAAATTTGGTAATGTCTTATTGGGAAGAAAGATTTTTGTTTGCAGTGGATAATCCTTTTTTGGGTTTCTTGCATTGGTATGGCAGATCCATATAAACAGCAGGTCATCGATGTAAGGGCGATGTGTCTGCCATACCAAAGTTTGTGGATTACATCAATCGTAACACTTTTAATTTGCGAATTACGTTTTTTTCTCATCCAACTTGCATTAACTTTTTGGATATTACTTTGATGGTTTTTCCTGGTCAAATAATACAAACATCTACATGTCGGAAACCAACTGCGGGTAACACCATGTTGAGGCCGAATAGTCATCATCCGATACACACAATCAAGTCTATACCAGTAGGTAAAATGATCCGCGCACGCCGCAATTGTAGCACTGATATTCTTTTTTAAAAAAGAGGTAGATCAGCTTTTTTCACGGTTTTTGGCAAGGGATTATTCTCTGTGGATCCTACAGAGAGCCGCGACTATTGCTTATAACAAGGATAGATACTCCTTGCTCTTTGACAAACATAACATAAAAAAAAAGCTAACAAAATACTAGAGAAAAGAATAAGGCGAACGGACACAATATACCTACTGTTGTTTTAACGTATAGTCGCCAATTTTCTGAAATAAAGAGAGTAGTAGAGAAGTTTCTACCTGTTTTGTTTGACGACGACAGGCTTGTCTGCATCCTAAATGAAGGTTCCAGTGTGGTCTCTCGCTGTCCTCACACTTTAGGGAACATTTTGTTACCCTCATATTTTTTCCAGACTGGTTCCAAAAATAAAAGTACGTGGTTACATCACCAGGGTTTTTATAGATGTGGATTGAACCCTTGCAAAACACGTAGATATGCAATTCCTATGAAAAACTTTTAGGATTCTGCAGGTAAATATACCTTTAACCCTTTCGCGCCCGGAGGTTTTTTCGGTTCTGCATTTTCGTTTTGCGCTCCCTGCCTTCAAACAGCCATAACTCTTTTATTTTTCTGTTCACAGCTGTATGAGGGCTTATTTTTTGCGGGACAAGTTGTACTTTCCAACGCCACCATTTAATATTGCATATGGTGTAGTGGGAAGCGGGAAAAAAATTCCAAACCGGGTGAAATTGCAAAGAAAACGCTATTCCGCTACAGTTCTACGGGTTTCTTATTTACAGCGTTCGATGTGCATTAAAACTGATCCGCTGCTTTCATTCTACTGGTCAGTACGAATCCGGCAATACCTAATATGTATAGTTTTTCCTGCGTTTTCATAGTGATAAAATAATTAGAAAGTTGCCCTTTTTTTTTTTTTTCCTTGTCAAATCTTGACCCCTATAACTTTTTGGTATTTATGTGTACAGAGCTGTATGGGGGCTCATTTTTTGTGGGACGATCTGAAGTTTTTATTGATACCATTCTGGGGTGTGTATGACTTTTTGATCACTTTTTACTTAATTTTTTTTAGAAAAAAAAGTGACAAAAAACGGCAAATCGCCATTTGGACGCTTTTTTCCACCACACAATTCGCCGTATTGGAATTTTTTTTTAACATTTTAAAAGTACGGGCGTTTTCGGTCACGGTGATACCCATGATGTCTATATTTATTGTTATTTAGGTATTTATTTTTTAATTATACGGAAAGGGGGGTGATTTGAACTTTTATATCTTTTTTATATATTTTTTTTAATTTTTTTTACTATTTGAAAGTTCAAATATGGGCTGATATATTGTGGCTTTTTTTTTTTTCTTTATGAGCAATCATGGATTTTATAGACTCAGAAATCCAAGAATTGCTCATTTCTTATCCTGGCCTGCCATCTAGTGGCCAGAATAAGAATTGCACTTTGAAAACTGTAATCCTCACCAGCGAGGATTACAGTTTTCATATGGTGTACAGACACCCCGATTGGCCACACGGGGTGTCTGTACACCACCCGGAAGCGAATGCTTCCGGGTTGAGACGCAACTAGATGCCGTGATCACGGCATCTAGGCTCCCAGGAAGACGCCGCCGATGGCGGTAAGTAGCGGCAAGTCTCTGCTGTTGGAAACAGCAGAGACTTGCCGGCCATGACGCCCGCCGCACCCGCGAGCGGGCGTCATGTGCCCACATCGCCCCAGCGCCGTACATGTACGGCGCTGGGCGCGAAGGGGTTAATAGTATTATATAGTATTTAAACTGCAATTCTGAAAATGTAGTCTATGTGATTCGCAGTGTAATCTATGTTGGTGGTACCACCAGGAAATTTAAAACATGTATCTTAAGAGCACCTCAATTACATAGACAACTCTACACTGTCCACTGTTTCCAATGCCGCTAAGCACTTTATTCACACACATGCACGTTCAGTGCGATTTTTCAGTGCTTTTGCAATAGAACAGATTAAACACCCACCTAGAGCGGGCAGTATAAGACAGCTGGTTCTGAAAAAGGAGGCTTTCTGGATTTTCCGCCTAAATACACGTCAGCCATATGGTTTAAATCTGCGCAAGGAACTCATGTATTATTATGATTAATTTGTGTATTTTCACGTCTGCCATTTCTTGCTTTTCATGCATAATATTTATTTATATGTGATTGTTACATTTTTCTATGTATTATTATATATAGTGAATAACAATGTTGTTTTGATTTTATATCTATATTTGTGTGTCTGGCAGTTTAAGTTTACCTATATACCACCTAAACTAGGCGCAAGTAAGCGTCCAATAAAGTTGATCGTGTTACAGTGAGATTAGGGCGCTAAAACCAAAACAAAAATTCATTTATTAAGGTACAATGTTAAAAATTGAGAGAAAAAGAGAGACGCCCTCAGTATAATGTGTAGACTCTAAAAGGCTGAGGCACACAGATATACAAAGTTTTAGTGCACCCCACAGTGTGCTAAAACATGGGCACGCAATTGGATATAACCTGGAGTCTAGATCAACCCATGGATCAATAATTGATACTGCTTATGATACATTGCTCTATCTCCACTATCCACTTGTGCCAATAACTAGGCCCAGGATACTAAAATGGATAACCCCACTGCTTTACATCCCAGGCAAAGGTCTTGTTTGTGAGTTGATACGGCCCTGTATAAGCCCTAATATCAATTGCTCTGATATGGCCCTGTATAAGTCCTAATATAAATTGCTCGACGCGTTTCTGGGTTATTAAACACCCTCATCAGGAGCTAAATGTAACAAACCAGATGATAGCCATATGGGTGTAAGACACACAAACACATAGAGCGCACGCCACCTCTATCTGTGACGGTGCCTCCGGCACTAGTGCGGCCGTGAAGCGGCCGCCGCACATGCCCGTATAAAAGAGGGAGGTCCCTCCCCTCGCAAGCCTCCGTTCACCAATCAGCCGCCGTCCAGCCCAAGGGGATGGAGCGCTCAGCCGAGACAACTCCCCGGGCCGGGCGGCGCTGTCACAAGTTTGGTTGAACAGAAGGTATAAACAATAGTAAATACATATTGTGGGAACGAACGGCGGTATGTAATGAATTAGTAATCCAACGGCATCATATGGGGCGCGACAAAGTGTCCCGTGCGCTACTGATTTCCTTAACGCAAAAATGCCAACATTACCTAAAATGTATCAGATGAAAAAGATACATAGGATACATGAAGAGCACAAATTAGATACATAGGGTACATAGGTACATACATCTATAATGACAATATCTGTCAATCAACTAGATCCAATATAGCATCATATAGCAACATATAAATTCTCCCTGTCACTCCATATATGTTATAATCCCATGAACTAATGCCTGTACTGAATCAACTTGATGAAAACTACCAGTGGTAGTCTGTAACGTAAATGCTGAATTCAATACATAGTCATGCGCAGTATAGCCCAGGTATAGTCCTAAATTAAAGGCCATGGATGAACCGGCTGCACCACTATGATGATTATGAAGCCTAGCAGTGGGGCCCATGAGGATTATTGCGAATTTTGATGAAGCACATGAGGCCATCAAGGGTGTGATCTCTGACTATTGGGGTATCTTGAAGGAGGACCCAGATGTGGGTAGCCTGGTGGGGGATAGCCCATCTATCACATATCGTCGTGGAAGAAGTATCAGGGACCGTCTTGTTCACAGTTTCCATCAGCCTAAACCTCGAGTTTGTAACTGGCTTCAGGATCCTCCCAAGGGGACATTTCCATGTGGTAGCTGTATAGCGTGTAGATCCATAAAAAAGGGGAATACCTTTATTAGTACTAGTACAGGCCGTATGTATAGCATCAGGACATTTGTCAATTGTAAGTCCACAGGCCTAGTATATTTGGCTACATGCAAATGCGGCATACAGTATGTGGGTAAAACCATTAGGCAATTCAGGAGACGCATTGGTGAGCATCTGGCGGACATTCGGAAAGGTGCGGAGACACCTATTGCCCGCCACATGACTGATATGCACGCGTCCAATGAGACTATGCTACAGTTCCAAGGAGTGGAGATTGTGAGATCATCCCCTAGAGGAGGGGACCTGGACAAACGACTGTTACAAAAGGAGGCACAGTGGATATTTCGCCTTAAAACAGTGCGCCCGGATGGGCTCAATGACCACATATCATTTACATGTTTTTTGCATTAGGGTATTAATGAGTGCTCCCTCATCTGTTTTTGACTGGCCTGGCGGCAATAATAAGTATATCCTCCTCTACTAGGCTTCATAATCATCATAGTGGTGCAGCCGGTTCATCCATGGCCTTTAATTTAGGACTATACCTGGGCTATACTGCGCATGACTATGTATTGAATTCAGCATTTACGTTACAGACTACCACTGGTAGTTTTCATCAAGTTGATTCAGTACAGGCATTAGTTCATGGGATTATAACATATATGGAGTGACAGGGAGAATTTATATGTTGCTATATTGGATCTAGTTGATTGACAGATATTGTCATTATAGATGTATGTACCTATGTACCCTATGTATCTAATTTGTGCTCTTCATGTATCCTATGTATCTTTTTCATCTGATACATTTTAGGTAATGTTGGCATTTTTGCGTTAAGGAAATCAGTAGCGCACGGGACACTTTGTCGCGCCCCATATGATGCCGTTGGATTACTAATTCATTACATACCGCCGTTCGTTCCCACAATATGTATTTACTATTGTTTATACCTTCTGTTCAACCAAACTTGTGACAGCGCCGCCCGGCCCGGGGAGTTGTCTCGGCTGAGCGCTCCATCCCCTTGGGCTGGACGGCGGCTGATTGGTGAACGGAGGCTTGCGAGGGGAGGGACCTCCCTCTTTTATACGGGCATGTGCGGCGGCCGCTTCACGGCCGCACTAGTGCCGGAGGCGCCGTCACAGATAGAGGTGGCGTGCGCTCTATGTGTTTGTGTGTCTTACACCCATATGGCTATCATCTGGTTTGTTACATTTAGCTCCTGATGAGGGTGTTTAATAACCCAGAAACGCGTCGAGCAATTTATATTAGGACTTATACAGGGCCATATCAGAGCAATTGATATTAGGGCTTATACAGGGCCGTATCAACTCACAAACAAGACCTTTGCCTGGGATGTAAAGCAGTGGGGTTATCCATTTTAGTATCCTGGGCCTAGTTATTGGCACAAGTGGATAGTGGAGATAGAGCAATGTATCATAAGCAGTATCAATTATTGATCCATGGGTTGATCTAGACTCCAGGTTATATCCAATTGCGTGCCCATGTTTTAGCACACTGTGGGGTGCACTAAAACTTTGTATATCTGTGTGGCTCAGCCTTTTAGAGTCTACACATTATACTGAGGGCGTCTCTCTTTTTCTCTCAATTTTTAACATTGTACCTTAATAAATGAATTTTTGTTTTGGTTTTAGCGCCCTAATGTCTGGCAGTTTAAGACACAGGCTGCATCTTGGTTCAAGTTTCAGGTGTACCTTGATTTGCTAGTCACCTGGTTATTTCCCCTCCCCTCCCCCCTTTTGGTTACACCTTGGGGGAGGAGTGAGACAGTATTTCTTGGCCAGGATGCATCCTGTTTTTTAGTTATGACTAAGGATGTGATATCATCCGAAACGCGTCAATACAGCTAAATGGAGTGTCGTATGTCCATTCGTGTATCTGGATTTTTCTTATAAAGGCTCTTGGATTTTATTCAACTGTGCTGGATCCTCTGCAAACATTCTAATACTGTATGGATCACTTGTTTCGTACAGTATTCAAAGTTTTATGCAAATCGACTTTGGATGTTTCATCCGAAGTCAATTCGCTCATCCCTAATCATAACATTTATATCTGCAAAAGGGGTTTTCCAGGAGGAGAATATTAAGATCTGGCACTCTGGTGAGTGCTGCATCCACTTTGTAGGCTAGAAACATCACATTTATCGGTAACAAGCAAAGTTGGACTGAAGTCCCTTGGGCTCTCCAGAGGAAATGATTCTGAGGTCCTGCCCTCAGTCATATAGGACCTTAAGGGCCCTGTTTTATTAAGATTACAATACGGTCAGACCCTGGGCCCACTGGAGGATTCTCTGGTGGGCCAGTCCAACTGGCCTACATGCGTGTCAATCCAATTTAGGGGAATGGGTCTGAGCTGAAATAACAAGCAGGCAGCAGCACTCACGGTAGCCCCACGGCCTCTTCAAACAGTTGATTGATGGGGGTGCTGGGTGTCAGATCCAGACCGATCAGGTATTGATAATCTATGCTGAGGATAGGTCTTCAATATTCTACTCCAGAAACACCCTGTTAAATATGATGGCTTTGAACTACATCAACCATTCCCACTCTCTCCAATACCGGCCCAAAGTCTACCATACAGCAGTATATTGTAGGTATAAAGTTTGCGATTTGTCTTAAAGAGAATTTTTCGACTTTCCTGATTTTTTTTTTATTTTAGTAAATACTTGCATTTGCTTCAAAATAATTCGGCAACATTTTTTCTTTGATCTCTACATCGTGTTGTCATTCTTCCTATAAATATAGGTAAGAATTAACAGTCAGGTCAATGTACAAAGTCTGATCATGGGAGCACTGGTTACACAGTGCAAGATCATGCAGGTACAGCCACCAACTAGTTGCACCCAGTTGGCACTTGAGACATACATTTCTAGGAAGAGTAACATAGGAATAACACAGAAGGATGCTCCAGAATTGTTATTACATTGAGAATACAAGCATATCCTAAAACAAACATGTCAGGAAAGGCGACAGGTCCTCTTTAAGTGTGCTTTGTATACTAAGTAGGGAGCAATGAGTATAAGCCCTTCTAGTCCTCCTGCCCTGAACCAGGTCCATCCGTAATGCTGGGTTTACACGGCAAAATTGTTTGGCAGATTATCGGGAACGACCAGTAATATGTACTCTCATTCCTGATAATCAGGTCGTGTAAAGGTGCCGTAGATCAATAAAAAAAATGAATGGTTAGAACGCTCATCAGGCGAAGGCATAGTTTATGTGGATACCTAAATCATTGCTTCTGGGCAGCAGATTCTGCTGGTGAACAGCCCTTTGCTGCTTAGAAATAATGAATCTGTACGAAGACGAGCGATGGCTACGCAGTGGATACAAAAGAAGATGAGGACTGTGCCTCATGTGTGAGCCACAACATGAACTGGAAGCCGGCCTCAGATGTATAGAACTGCTTACTAGAGTTGAGCGAATGTGCTCGTAACAAGCACTGTAGTGCTCGGATCCCCTACGCTCGCCCCCATTGACTCACAGTGAGGACGGATCCGGATGCCTGCAGCCATGCGAGCGCAGGGGATCCGAGCACTACAGTGCTCGTTACGAGCATGTTCGCTCAACTCTACTGCTTACCAGATGGTGTTGTGCTGCGAGCAATAGCCTTTTTCTGTTGTTCTTTCCCACACAGTGGAAGAGATTGTGCATGTAAATGTAGCAGGCAATTATCGGGAAGGAATGGTTTCTCCCCAATAATTGCTTGCTGGGTCACTGTGTGTAAATGCACCTTAAAGGGTTTCTGTCACCAGTTTTTTCGGTATGAATCAGGCTGACATTAGAGATGTGCTAATGTCACCTGATTCCAAATATATATGTGTTTTATTTACTGGTTCCCCCATTTTTATATAAAATGAACTTTTATTTTATGCTAATAAGGCTCCTAGGTGCAAGGGGCGTTACCTCTGCTCCTAGAGGCTCTGTTGATTGACAGGACCAGGCAGAGAAGAAACACTTCATTCACCATACCTTTTAAGGACCTTCAATGATGTCATTACCATGTGATCAGTCACATGGTTAGGATCACACAAATAGCCTGTCTCCTCCTAAACCATGTGACTGATCACATGGTAATGACATCATTGAAGGTCCTTAAAAGGTATGGTGAATGAAGTGTTTCTTCTCTGCCTGGTCCTGTCAATCAACAGAGCCTCTAGGAGCAGAGGTAACGCCCCTTGCACCTAGGAGCCTTATTAGCATAAAATAAAAGTTCATTTTATATAAAAATGGGGGCACCAGTAAATAAAACAGATATATATTTGGAATCAGGTGACATTAGCACATCTCTAATGTCAGCCTAATTCATACCGAAAAAACTGGTGACAGAAACCCTTTAAGGCAGCTAATTTTCTAGTGTTTGACCCTTGACTTGGCCAAACAAGCCTTATCTCAGTCTACAAGAAATGCCAAGCTCAGTGCATGATGAACCTATTGCAGCACCAAAGACAGTTAAAAAACAAATGTTTCTAAATCTCTTCCTCTTTCAAGGAAACATCTGATTTCTCAAGACACACCAGCCACACGCACCAAAATTTGTTAAAGGGAATCTATCACAAAAACCTGTTCTATATTTTATTTATGCTAAAAAAAATCTATTATATATTTGTAAGAAATAATAAATAAATAAAAATTCCAATGTGTGAAATATTATAAATAAATATTAGATTTTACCATATTTACCATCTTTGGTCACCAGGGGGAGCTCTGCTGGCCAAATGAGGCTTTGATCAACCTGTAAGTAGGCATGCTGCAAAAAAGTACCAATGACATCACCAATTCACACCTTCAGCGGTGACATCACTGCTTCAGCAAGATAAGATGAGACAATGGCTTCGTTACAAAAACACAGATCTCTGCTCCTCAGGCTCCTCCCCCACTGGTCACATGGCCGATTACATCACTAAGGTCCTACAGCCCCAAGAACCTCCATCTACTCTTTTTCTGAGTCCTGGGCCGCTCACCCCAGCAGTACACTCAGCAAAAATTGTCTGCACTGCTGGAGTGAGCTGCCATAGAATTTAGAACAGGCAGCCTAATGAAGACAAGGACGCTGCTGCAGGAGTGAGGAGCAGGCACAGCGGGCTTCCCCCAGCAGCAAGGAGGGAGGACCTGGCTGTGTGTTACTGGTGTCATCACAGGGGCGGGCTCACGTCTTCCATTCATTCTCTATAGGGTCGGCAGCGACTGAGGAAACCTATGTACATGCCTGCCGTAAGTGACGTGCCATTGTGTTGTAAACCCAGACTGTCACACTTTACTTCCAACATGGCAGCCCCCATGTAAGGCAAGAAAACTGAATAAAAAAAAAAAAACATTTACACAATTTGAAAAATACATTATGTTAAAACCTGCTTTTGTTATGTTGTAAAACATATCAAAATTTTTTTCTTTGCGATAGTGTCCCTTTAAGGTCCTCTGAAGATCACAAAGGCCTTCATAAAGCTGAATGTTTGCACGTAGCTCACATACATCACATAAATTAAAAGGAAGTTAAAGGGGGGGGGTTTAGAAACCCAACATTTTTTTTTCTACAGAAGGTCTAGAATGCTCTAAAAAATAAAATCAAAACAAGCCTTACTGAACCTGCTCAATCCTCCACCATTCTAGCTTTGTCACCCTTGTAGTGCTGGCGCTGCAGCGATGATGTACTCCATTATGTCACGTGACCGCTGAGGCCAGTGGATGGATGCAGCTATCATGTGGAGTATTTGGTGAGGGCATCGCAGCGGCTCTGGGAACAAAGACTCTCTGCACGAGAACGGCAAGTGATTGAGTAAACTTAATTTATTTTTTTTTATTATCTTTGCCAGTCCTGGGAAAAACTTTAATATAGAATAGCAGGCACAGACATATCAATGTATGCCTCCGAAACGAACTGCATTTATATGCCAATGACTTTCAATGCCAGTTCAGAGCCACACATTCCAAATTGTATGCCGTTTAGCTGGCGTTGTGCTCATCACTGCAAAATATGAAAATCAGAGTTCTTATGATTTAAAGGCTGTTGTAACCTTTGGGGGAAATGTTTTTTTTTTAATTATTGCATTGTACTCATTTTGAGCTAAAAATCATTTTTTCAATTTGTTTTTATTAAAAATTTTGAGTCCTTTTTTCTGTGCAGCATTGAGATTCTCAAGTAGCAGGCTCTGAATGTTCTGTCAGGCAGCTCAGGTGACGGCTCCTTATCTCTGACCTCATAAACACTAATGATAGAGTAAGATTAGAATTAAGCTAAGAATGTGGCTTAAAAAAGTATTTGTGTCGGTCATCTAATAAACCTCATCTCTAAATTACTCAAGTTCAAGAGAAGGTACAATTTACACAGTTAACCACTTGTGACAGAACGGCTGAATATTTTTTTTAACAAAGACCAATTGAAAAAATGATTTTTAGCCCAAATTAAGTAAAATGCAATCTTAAAAAAAATTGCCCCCCAAAAGGTGTAAATAGTCGTTAAAGCATGGCAAGTATCAAGTCAGTCATATAAGCATACATCCCAACTTTTTTGGATGGCCAAAGAGGAACACTTATCGACATATTTCAATAGCTTTTTAGGTCCGGGACCCAAAAACAGTGGGCACAGCTAAGGATGAGCGAACCTGAACATGTTCAGGTAATGAAGGAATTCCGTTAGAAAATAATATAATGGAATTTGATGGAATGCAAAATGGAAGCCTTTAAGAGACATTCTGTTTTGATCCATCATAATAGAAGTCTATGGCCAAGCATAACAGATCCATCTGGTTTCCGTTATGCAGGACCGTTTTCTGTCCGGCATGTCCGATTTAATCACTGTTGTTGACGTAAAGGAACCTGACAGTAGGTTCCTTTAGATAGCAGTCGGTGCAAGTCTTATCCAGTCCTCCTTAGAGTTGGGCGGTAACGATATATATCACAATAAATACCCATTTAGAAGAAAAAACACTTGGAGCCAAAGGGAGACAAACCGTATAGGGCAACAAGTAGGGCTGTAGCTATCGATTATTTTTGTAATCAAGTATTCTACCGAATAATCCAACGATTGAGTACTCTAAGAAGAAAAACAACTAATTAAAAATGTTTTCCTTTATAACAATTCATCAAACCCCCGTGCCATCAGGCTTTTGTCTCCAGTGCCATCAGGCTCAACTACCCCCCATCGAGGATTATTTGTGTCAATTTAATCCAGTAATTGTTTCAGCCCTAGCCACAAGAAGTCATTATACTGTATGGGGTTTACAAGTTGTAGCCCCATACAGTATAATGTCTCCTTGTTGCCCCCATAGTATGGGGCCACTAGAAGGCAATACTCTGCAGTATGGGGCTTATACAGAAAAATATCTTCATGTTGCCCCCATACATTATAGTAATGTCTCCTTGTGGCCCCACTGTCCCACACCATGTAGTGAGGCCCGGGCACACAGTTAGAAATGAATGGGTCTGCATTCAATCCGCAAAAAGTCCACCTGTATCGCAGCAAGCAGAGATGCCAACCACTATTAATGTGACCCTGCCTCAACATATACCCTGCTGCAGGACCCAAAATAAAGGCTACACCAGGTCATGATTTCACATCGGCGGGGGTCCGAGTCCCAGCACCCCACTGATCTGCTGTTTCAGGGAGCCACTGTGTTCACTGAAGCTCTGGTGAGCAATGCAGGCTCCCGGCAGCTTTCCAAGGACAGCACCATACATAATATAGTGGCAGGGCTTGTTATTGAAGCTCAGTCCAATTGACTTGAATGGGGCTGAGCTGTAAGTAGGCCATGTGACCGATGTACAGTGATGTCACTGGCCTAGGTATAGGCTGTGGGTCCAGAGGCTTTAGGTCCCAGGTGTCGCACACCTTCAGATCTGATACAGATGACCAGGGCCGGTTTTAGCCAAAATGTGGCCCTGGGCGAAATTAAAAGCGGGGCCCCAAATTCTGAAGTACTGTATCAACAGTCACATTTATTGACTTGACGCAAGGGGAGAAGTCACCACCGTGGCCCACGATTGGTTGCAGGTGGCGTCAAAATGGATGATGACATCCAGAGACCTGAGCAGAGGTCGGAGAGCATCAGAGCTGAGAGCCAGTGTCAGGAAGCAGGTAAGGCCCAGTTCACACGTCAGTTGTTTGATCAGCGATTTCCATCAGTTATTGTGAGCCAAAACCAGTAGTGAAGGCAACTCAGACATAAGGTATAATGGAAACATCTGCACCTGTTCTGTGTTTTTGACCCGCACCTAGTTTAGGCTCACAATAACTGATGGTAATAACTGAAGTGTGAACTCAGCCTAAGGGCTCATGTAGACGGCCGTTGTTCGTCTGCAATATATGGGCACCGGCCACGTGCACACCGTATCACAGATGCGGACCCACTCACTTGAATAGGTCCGCAATCCAGAAGGAGCAGTGTGGAACGGAGGCACAGAACCCCACAGAAGCACTATGGAGTACATGTTCTATTTTTTTGCGGTGTGGATGGATCACGGGTCCATTCAAGTTGAATGGGTCTGGATCAGTGTGTGGCAACTGTACGGATGGTGCCCATGCATTGGGGACCGCAAATTGCACATGTTTGTGTGCATGAGCCCTAAGTGTGCTTCACTTGCTTTAGGGGCCGTTCAGACTGCCATGTTGCTACGGATCCGCAAAAACATGGATGCCAACCAGTGTGTGTTCCACAATTTGCGGAATACACATGGCCGGCACCCCATACAAAATGCCTATTCTTGTCCGCTATTGCGGACAGTATGACATGTTCTATTTATTTTCGTGGAGCCGCGGCTCATCGCGATGTAGTGCCGCCAATAGAAATTAATGGGGCCACATCTATTCCGCAAAATTGCAGAACAGATGCGGCCCCATTCACACAATTGTGTGAATAGGCCCTAACTCTCTTAAATAATCAGAAAACACCTGAAAATAGTCCCTGTTACCAGTGCTCTGTATATAGAGACAGCAGAGACATGTAGATCATTTGATCTCTGCATTCAAAGTAAAAAAGTAAATAACGAATAGAAAGAAATATGAAAAAAAATGTAAAAATGCAAGTAGAAATGACAAAGTGGATTTCTTTATTCACCTAAACACTCAATGGCATTTAGTGTTGGGTGAATAAAGGAATCCACTTATTTCACTGAAGTCAGAAGGCTGCCTGTCTTCCATAACTTTAGATAGACAGATAGATATTAGATAGATAGAAAAATGATATGAGATAGGTAGATATGACATATCAAAAAAAAAATAAAACATAAGCAGCACAGCAAGAGTAATGTGAATCATGCTGTGCCAGCGGCTGTGGAAGTGATCCAGAATCCAAGTAAATAGAAAAGAAAATTCCACAGTACTTCCAAAAGTTGTTCAATGTGACGTTTCATTCTTTTTACCAGGACTTTTCTCACACAGTATTTTTACTGTCCTGGTAAGAGGAATGAAACGTCACATTGAACAACTTTAATTTTCTTTTCTAGATAGATATTAGATAAATAGATATGAGATGGATAGATAGACAGATAAACAGATAGATCGATCGATCTACCTGAACACCGAGGAGTAAGCAGCACTGAAGATGAGCTCCTGACTTAACACAAGTTTATACCTTGTAATGAGCTAATTGGAGGACACAACCAAGAAATTTGCGACTGGGATAAAAAGACTAAACACGGTGGATAAAGATTTGAAGGATTTTTAAGATACAACAACAAAAAAGACAAAAGCTGGGAATACACAGGACTGCAGAGAGGACAAGCAGTAGAGCACAGTCACACCTGAGAGGAGCCCAAGTACAGAGCACCGCAAGGTAAGGGCTTCCTGCCATCACACTGCAAGACTTGAACTGACTTTATAGAATACTACCTATATATCTAATATATACCTAAAGGATAAAGTATATATCGAAAAGGATAGAGGATAAAGTATTCTTAAACTGATACAAGGGAATAACACATCATGCAGGACAACTGTGGAATGCAGGGGGCAGCCAGCAGGGGGTCGGAGGTCTCAGAGATAAACTTCCCAAACACAGCTAGATCCAAGGAAGCGAAAAAGGCCATAAAAAGGCCCTAATCATGCAAAACCCAGAGGAGCTGTTTGCAGACTTTGATAACCAGAGGGTGAAAACAAACGTACTATTCTACACAGAACGCCATGGAGCCTGGTCTGATACTCTGTGTGACAATTACAAGAACATCACAAAATGTGGGATTAATAGTGGGAAGCAGATCAAGGTGAAATATAGTGATGGTGAAACCTCCCTCACCATCAACGTCTACAATAATGGCACCATCATGGTACAAGGAACTGAGCCCAAACTAGAAGAATTCCAGCAGCTCTTCCCCCACATAACACAACAAAGTAAAGACCATCAGAGACATAAATAATCCAGCTGATGCCTCAGCTCCAGCACAGATGGTCTCCAGGGACAAGTCTACATTGGGCTCCAGTACCTCACACCCCTGTCTGGAGACCCTTAGAGACTGCCTCTCACTATTGGAAATAGAACTTATTCAATTAAAGGAAGATTTTTTTAAAAAAGCCAAAAAGTAATAAATCACAGCGACCAGCTAAGAGAAGAGATAGCCAGGCTGAAATCTGAGCACAGTGCAACCTTGCGCAACCTCCAGATATCTCTTAACACACTCAAACAAGAGAATGCCCAGCTCAGAGAGGAGGTAACACAACTGAAGAGACTTAATCAACCCCAAAAGCTGGAGGAGGCCCCCCAAAATGCAGGCACCATCACTAGTCCTGTGCAGACACCTGCCATAACACGGCGCTCACCCCAAAATGAACTTTCCAGCAACCAGTGACAGCCAGAGTCACAGTTACCCCACAAACAAATTGACCAACACCCCAGAAACCACCCCTAAACAGAAAATAAAGCACCCTGCCCGGACATCGTCCTTATTATAGACTCCAATGGAAAGTACCTCAACACAAAAAGACTCTTACCTGGAAAACAGGTCACAAAAATCCGCTGCTCAACCATTACACAAGCCGTGGAGGTGAATAATAATCCGTATTTCACCGACCCCAAGCACCTCATCCTACACACCGGCACAAATGATATGCAGCAAGAGGGCACCGCAAACAAACTGTCACAATTAGCAGAGGCTACCCAGCAAAATTCCCCAGCACAAAAATAATCATGTCTGCGCTGCTCCCAAGGAAAGACATATCCCCTAGTATAACCCAACAGATCAACACCGAGATGGCCGCCAATATTACACAAATACCAAATATAAAACTGGCACAACACCCGGAAATTACACTCAGTCACTTGTATGACGACAAACACCTTGATAAACAAGGAGCAAGCCATCTTGCCAAAGAACTTAAGGACATGGTACTAGACAGACCCCAGAGACCCCGACCTCAAGGAAGCCAAAGCCCAAAAAATAGATGGCAAACCACGGGAAACAATTACCCCAGACCCAGTCCACAAAGATCGCAGAGGTGGAGGAAACCACCGGCAACAAAATGGCAACACACTGCAACAGAGAACAGCAGCATGACGGAAATAAGAACCCTGCTCAGCACATTCTGTAGCAAACTAATGTACCCCTCAAAACAACCCACTATGTCCGATGAAAATGACGCTCTTTACAAGGCATACCGACACACAATGACATCCCTTACTATCAGCAGCTGGAATATCCAAGGGCTGAACGTTTCAGCTTTTGGATCCAAACCTAATGATCCAGACTTTAAAGACAGACTAAAAAACATCGACATCCAAATCCTCTTGGAGACATGGACCCGGGCAGATGATGAATCCCTAGCAACCATGGGCTACAAGGAATTTTCCATCTCTGCCCAAAAAAGCAAGACCACCAAACTGGGCCGCCGTTCAGGAGGCATATTAATATGGTATAAGGAGGAGCTTAAAGAGCATGTAAAGGCTATCAAACAAGGAGACAACCATATCTGGTTAAAAATAAGCAGCTCCATCCTCAGCTGTCAGTATGACATCTACCTCTGTGCAGCATACATCCCTCCTTCAGAGTCCCCCTACTCCAACCCAGATATCTATGAGGTCCTACAAAGGGAGGCTGCCCAATTCCAGTCCCGGGGCAGGGTGACGATCTACGGCAGTGGTCTCAAACACGTGGCCCACGGGTGCCGTGCGAGACCAAATTAAAAATGGCAGCGGAGTAGAGGCGGCCAGAACTAACAGGAGCCGCTCGCGAGCCGAAGTACGGACGCGCGCGGCTCCTGTTAGGATGTAGTTCCGGCCACCTGAACTTCAGGCCGCCTCTACTCCGCTGCCATTTTTACAGTAGTACAGGCGGCCGGAACTACATCCTAACTGTCCTTTTTTTTTGTACTTAGTAGTACAGACTCGCGCGCTCTGCCGCCTGAGAGTACAAAAAAAAAAAAGGGACAGCAGGAGTGAGCACAGCAGGACATCAGGAGTGAGCACACACTAAGTATATAAGTGAGTCTAGTAACTAGAGGAAGCAATGAATATTTTTAGCTGTTATTTAAACTCTAGTCCAGAGTGTAACATAAGTAGTGCAGAGGTGATGGTCACATACCTGTATACAGGTATGTGACCATCACCTCTGCACTACTTATGTTACATTCAGGACTAGAGGGTAAATAACAGCTAAAAATATTCATTGCTTCCTAGTTACTAGAGGAAGCAATGAATATTTTTAGCTGTTATTTACACTCTAGTGACCATATGTACATACTCGTGTTTCTCCGAAAATAAGACAGGGTCTTATATTATTTTTTCTGCCAAAAAAAGGGCTAGGGCTTATTTTCGGGGTAGGTCTTATTTTTGGAGAAACATGGTACAATATGGGCACATTAACAGCCAAACTCATGGTACATATTATTAGTAAAATTCATGCTGGATGTCACCATTTGAGTTAAAGGGTTATTCTCATTTTAGACAATGGGGGCATATTGCTAGGATATGCCCCATTGTCTTATAGGTGTCTTATATCCAGAACAGAGCCCCCGAACTGAATGAGGGCACACTGCGCATGCGCAGCCGCCCTCCATTCATTTCTATGGGGGCCGCCGAAAATAAGCTGAGCGCTGACTCGGCTACTTCCGTCGGCTCCATAGAAATGAATGGGAGCGGTGGGCGCGCTTGCGTGCTGCGCTCCCATTCATTTCTATGAGCGGGTGGGTGGTGGCCGGACCCCCGGAAACCTGGGGTCCTCCAGGCGCAGCGCTCCCCGCTCCGTTCTGGATATAGGTGTGGGTCCCAGCGGTGGGACCCGCACCTATAAGACAATGGGGGCATATCCTAGCGATATGCCCCCATTGTCTAAGATGAGAATACCCCTTTAATATGAGTTAATAAGATCCCCATATCCCCCTTAGAGTCCTCTATGAAACTGTAAAAATGATAAAAATTACCCCTGTAGTTTTTTTTTTAAACTTTATAGTTCTATGTTCCATGCAGCACTAACTGTCAGACCAGTCCTGAAAGGCACAACTACCGGCCGTGACATTTTTCAACAACTCGAAGGTTGCGTTAACACAGCAGGACTACCTTGGGATAAACTTGTGTCCGTAGCAACAGACGGTGCACCAGCAATGTGTTCTGCCAACATTGGTGTTGTGGGATTGTTGAAAGCAAAACGAAATCAGCTTTCTTTGTCGGGTCCTTTCAATACAATACACTGCATTCTGCATCAGGAAGTGCTGTGTAGCAAAAGTCTAAAAATGAAAGAAGTTATGGACTTTATTATTAAGACGGTTAATTTTATACGAGCAAGAGGTCTCAACCATAGGCAGTTCACTTCATTCTTGTCTGATATGGACGCTGAATATGGAGACTTGCTGTACCATACCGAGATCAGATGGTTGAGTCGAGGAAACGTGTTGAAGAGATTTTTTGCTTTAAGAGAGGAGATAGCGCTTTTTATGGCACTGAAAGATAATGACGTTGTGCAACTTTCTGACCCAGCTTTTGTATCTGATTTAGCATTTCTAACAGATGTGATGGAACACCTCAACACACTCAACTTGCAGCTCCAGGGCCCAAAGCAGATTATTACGATAATGTATGACAGGGTCAAGGCATTCAGATGTAAGCTGTCTTTGTGGGCCAAACAGCTGCAGTCTGGCAATTTGGCTCATTTCTCAGCTATGCAGTCGTTACGGGTTGACCCACATCACTTGAGTTATTACTCAGATATTATTTCTCAGTTACTGCAAGAGTTCGATCAACGTTTTCAAGATTTCCAGGTTCTTGAACCAGAATTTGCACTGTTTTCCACTCCGTTTGCGGTAGACGTTGCTGGCATTTCAGAAAATCTGCAGATGGAGATTGTTGACTTGCAGTGCAACACTGTTCTTAAACAGAAGTATATGGACATTGGTGTTCCAGATTTCTACAAGTTTGTCCCACGAGAAAAGTTTCCAAAACTTGTTACCACTGCTGTCAGGATCATGGCCATGTTTGGCAGTACATATGTATGCGAACAATTCTTCTCGTCACTGAAGCTTAACAAATCAGCACTGCGGTCAAGACTTACAGATGAACATCTTCGTGCAACATTGCGATTGGCTACCGCGCATGATATCCAGCCCAATCTTGACATTCTTGTGTCTGTCAAACGCTGCCAACTGAGCAGCCAGACTGCATTTAGCAACACCTGAATGAGACGTAGAGTAAACACGCAGTTTTATGGTATGTTTAAACCCACCAGTATTATTATAGTAATGTAGTATCGTTGTAGTAGTTCAAATAGCTAATTGATTAACAATAAACTGGTATTGTATGGAATTTTAAAGTATTGCGGCCCCTCAACTCCAAATTTTTTCGATGTGCGGCCCATTTACCCAGCAGAGTTTGAGACCCCTGATCTACGTGACCTCAACGCCAGAACTGGCACACAGCAGGACTATCGGACCTCTGATGGAAACACTTATATCCTGGGGAGCAAGACCCACTACCTGGACTCTGTACAGACAATAAGAAACAGCTATGACAGAGTTGTTAACAAGAGTGGGAAAGTTCTGCTGAACTTGTGCCGGAGCCTGGGAATGTACATAATGAACGGGCGTATCAGGGGTGACTCTCCAGGACGGTTCACACTAAACTCCCACATGGGCAGCAGTGTGGTGGACTATGCCATTACAGACATAGACCCAGCAGACATAAACGCCTTTATAGTCACTCCTGAGACACATCTGTCAGACCACAACCAGATCCTGCTGCACATGAGATCCACCGACAAGCCAGCCACACAGCAGCCCCATCAGTCTGGTCTCTACAATCTGCCACCATCCTTTAAATGGGTCAGTCAGTCTGCCACCGAATACACCAATGCGACTAACCGACCCGAAATCAAAGAACTGCTCACAAACTTTTATATGAGCTTCTGTGAGTCAGACCAACAAGGGGTCACCCAGGCAGTGAAGGATTTTAATAACATCCTGTACACCATGGCAGAACTAGCAGGTCTGAAACTAAGCAATCTCAAACGACCGAAAAATAGCAAACAGTCCCATAAATGGTTTGACAGCGACTGCAAGGCTCTACGACGTTCCATAAGGGTGGCCTCCAACCAAAAACACAGAGACCCCAACAACAGGGATGCGTGGGAGGCCTACAACACTCTACGCAGGAGATACAAACGCACCCTCAGAAAGAAGAAACAGAGGCACCTCTCTCACAAACTCCAACAGCTCGAGGACTCCCTCCAGGACAACTCATTCTGGGAGACCTGGCGCCATATGGGCACAAAGCCCAAGAAAAACTCCCTCCACATTCAAAATGGCAGCATCTGGCTCAGCTACTTCAGGAATCTCTACAAAAACATCCCTGAAGAAGACCAAACCCCGGACAGCAACAGATAACTGTAAAACTAAGGGACATGGAGGAGGTCATCAAGAACTTCCAGAACCCTCTGGACTCACCAATCACAATGCAAGAGATACAGGAAAGAATCGCCCTCCTGAAAGGCAAAAAGGCCAGCGGTACTGATGGCATCCTGCCAGAGACGATTAAATACAGCCCCCCAGACATACACACTGCACTGGCAAAATTATTTACCCTCGTCCTCAGTGCGGGACACTTCCTCCAAGAATGGAACCAAGGCCTCATAACACCCATCTACAAGAATGGGGACCAATATGATCCAGCCAATTACAGAGGGATCTGCATCAGCAGCACTCTGGGGAAACTGTTCAACAGCATCATCAATAAAAGAATACTCACCTTCCTCACACAGCACGAGCTCCTCAGCAAAAGCCAAGCCGGGTTCATGCCAAACCACCGCACCACTGACCATATCTACACCCTGCACAGCCTCATCAAGACACACGTCCACGACACCAAACGTGGCAAAATATTTGCCTGTTTTGTGGACTTTAAGAAGGCGTTTGACTCTGTGTGGCACCTGGGCCTGTTCCTGAAAGAGGAGTTGCGGAAATTGGAGAGCGGAATAGTAGGCAGAACGTATGATGCCATCAAGAGCTCATACCTCAGGAATCAATGCAGCGTGAAAGTGAACGGGAAGAGGACAGCTTATTTCCAGCAGGCCCAAGGGGTCAGACAGGGCTGCAGCCTGAGCCCAACACTTTTTTTTTTTTTTTTTTTTTTTTTTTTAAACAAAATGTTTATTAGGTTTTTTCAATTTTTTTCACCCAAAGTAATGTAAACAGAAAAGTACAATGCAATTTTTACAGAGGATAAGACTATACACGGTAAATGTAATACATGTTTTGCATCCATGTAGTATACAAAAACTAACATACCACCCTCGTCCCACCCCCACCCCCCTCTCTCATATGGTATCCCTGGTTTTCGACAAAGTACCTCAAGAAGTATGCTGATCTTCACTACGTCATTCATTTGTTTTGCTTGCAAATCTAATACTGACATATCCTCGAAATGCGTCCCTTATGGATCCCACAGCTCCCTTCCCCGTTGACTATATCTCCTCTGCTGAGGGAGACAGGTTTTGTAATAGAAATGGGTGGATTCATGTGATCTCAAAATTATCCCTCTCTAAGGAATCTGAAGAGGTCCCAAAGTGCCTGCCACGGCCTCACGTAAGTACCACGTAGAATCTTTAAAAGGAAGCACTATGCTATGTCTCTCCTCTGGTTGCAGAAATTCACAAATAAAATATTTCTTAGCCATTGAGTCTTGCTTTCTCTCTGCCTCATATTTTTCTAACCACATGCATTTTTTTACTTGTGTCACTACTGCAGATATAGGTGGACATTTCCCTTCCAGCCATTTGAATAATAAACACCTTTTAGCCGCCAGAAGAAAGACATGCAACATCTCACCTCCATGTTGTCCCTGCTTCCCTGTGTTCTGGAACAGAATCATTTCAGGCGTTGCAGGAAAGTCTTCGTTCAGCTTCTCACGCATAAAGTCACCGAACTGATTCCAAAACACTCGAACAGCTGAACATTCCCACAAACCATGAAACATATCAGTGTCTTTTGTGTTACACTTGGGACACGCCATTATTCTCCCCCCCCTATCCCCCCTGTAGTGGCTGCTGAACCCATATATTGCTCGGTGAATAATCTTATACTGAGTTTCTCTCCATATTTCACTAATATTGGCCCTTTTAACACGTTCCCAGCCTTCAGTGATTAGACTGCCAATTGTTTCCTTTGGAAGTTCTGGGAGATTTTTTCTCCAGCTTGCAAAGACTTGAACTTCTGCTTTTGTTGTTTGCCTTCCTCTAATATGAGCATACAGTGTCGCTATATCCATCTTCCCACCTGGCGAAATCACCAATTTGTCAAAGTCATTATTACCAGAATCTTTTGAAAAGTCCTCCAACTTGGACTTTAGGTTTCCTACTATTTGATAATAAGCCAGGAAGGAAGAATCAGATATATTATGTTTGCCTTTAAATTCCATAAAGGAACAATAGCGGTGTGCCTCAACATTCCAAAAGTCTGAAACCGAGAGGTTTGGGATTATTCCCTGAGGTGAACTTAACCTGATCTGCCAAGTTCCACCGGTATGCAGAAGATGCAAGGGTCTTAAGTATTTGGATACTTGGTATGATAGACCATATATCTTCCGCACCACCTTCCACGTTATAATGGTATCTCGTAACAGTATGCTCTTTTTTATACCTTGAGGCAACTCGGAATAAGATGTATGTATAATACTATCAAGTGTCCACGGTTGCGCCAGAGCCTCTTCTACTTCCAAGTTGGAGTAGTTACTAGTCTTTCGCACCCAGTCTACACAATGTCGCATCAGGCTGGCGAGATTATATCCTCTAATGTCTGGCAAAGCCAATCCCCTTTATCTTTGGGTAGCTTTAGTTTATATTGAGAAATCCTGCTTTTTTTCGAGTTCCAAATGAACATATTGAATGCTCGTTCCAGAGCCTTAATGTCTTTATGCCTCAATAGTATCGGGAGAGTCTGTAAAGGGTACAAAAGTCGGGGGAAACTCATCATTTTCAAGAGATAACATCTTCCCAAGAGTGACAGCGGAAGTTTTTGCCATTTGGCAAGATCAGCAATAATGGACTTTATCAGTGGCGTGTAATTTAACGAGTAAATATCTCCCGTATTACGTCCTACCTGGATCCCTAAATATTTAATGAATGGTTTATATAAATGATCAACATGGGTTTCCTTTTTCAAAGCTATTGGAGACTTTTTAGGTGATATATCAAGTAATTCACATTTCGCTTGATTTACTTTAAACCCCGAATACTTCCCAAATTGAGAGAGTAATGAGAACACCGTGGAGACATCTGCATGGGGGTCTTTTAAAAAGAAAAGAATGTCATCGGCAAACAAAGCATGTTTTATCTCCTCTTTCCCCACGGGAATCCCTGCAATTGTAGTTGAAGTCTGGATTGCTATTGACAATGGTTCTATAGCTATATTAAATAATAGTGGAAGCCCAACACTCTTTAAAATCTACATCAATGAACTGGCTGCAGCTCTGGAGGCCTCCTCAGCACCAGGCTTCCCCCTACATGACCGCAAGGTGAAGTTCCTACTATACGCCGATGACCTCCTGCTGCTGTCCCCAGAGAGAGGCCTCCAAGACAGCCTGGCAGTACTGGAAAAATTCAGCACCACATGGGCACTACCCATCAATCATAAGAAGACCAAAGTCATGGTGTTCCAGAGGAAGGGCCAGAATAAAGCCTCCATTCCTTCCTTCACAATAAATGGCTCCACACTGGAGAAAACCAGCAGCTACACCTACAGTGCCTTGCGAAAGTATTCAGCCCCCTGGAACTTCTGGAGTGAGTTTTCTGAACTGAAAGTAAATGGGCAGAATAATTTTGCACGCCCCACTTTTCAGTTTTATTATTACAAAAAAAGTTTAAATGATCCAATAAATTTCGTTCCACTTCACAATTGTGACCCACTTGTTGATTCTTCACCAAAAATTTAAAAGGTTATATCTTTTTGTTTGAAGCCTGAAATGTGGCAAAAGTTTGAAAAGTTCCAGGGGGCCGAATACTTTTGCAAGGCACTGTACCTGGGGCTGGAGCTTAACCAATCAGGGAGCTTCAAAGCAGCAACAGAAACACTGAAAGGAAAAGCCTGCAGAACCTTCTACGCCATCAGAAGGCAACTTAACCACCTCAAACCACCAGTGAGGGTCTGGCTGAAAATATTTGATGGTGTCATCGCCCCGATCCTGCTCTATGGCAGTGAGGTGTGGGGCCCGGCCACCTACCCAGACCAGTCAAAGTGTGATTCCAGCCCAACAGAGACCTTCCATCTAGAGTTCTGCAAATACCTTCTCTAAGTCCATCGCAGCACCTCCAACATGGCGTGCCGGGCAGATTTCCACTATGGCTCACAGTGCAGAAGAGGGCAATATCATTCTGGGCGCACATACAGGGCAGCAGACCCTCTTACCACCACCAAGCCTGGCTGAGCCACAGGGCCCAGAGCAAACCCTGCACCCTCCAACCGAGTGACAGTTGCCTGTCCAACCAAAACCCCCAACATGCCCTGAACAAAGCACAAAATAAAGGGGGTGATAGAGAGCTGCAAGGAGCAATACATAGAGGAATGGAGAAGCAAAATAGACACCAACCAGAAACTCACCATATACCAATCACTGCAAAGGGACTACACCACGGCGCCCTACCTGGAGAGGATACCCTACCCCAAACACAGACAGACCCTGACCCTGTACAGACTGAGCGCCCACAGCCTGGAGATTGAGACGTGGCGGCACAGGCAGACATACAAGCCGCGGGAAGGAAGACTGTGCCAGCACTGTGAGCAGGGGGCCCTGGAGGACGAGGCCCACTTCCTACTACACTGCAGCAAATACTCACCCGTGAGGGCCACATGCTTCCAGAGACCGTCCACTTACATACCGGACTTCACCTCCATAGATGAGCGGAGAAAACTCCACATCCTACTGGGAGAAGAGGAGTCAACTGTGGAGATCGCTGCCCAATATGTCTCCACCTGCCACCAACTGAGAGGAAGATGAGACACCATGGACTATTATACCCCTATACTGCCCTTTAACCCAACATCCACCCCCTAATTCCCACATCAAAGCCCCCTCCACAATACCTATTATTTCTTTTGCTTTGGCAATGCTAAATGTTTTACTTGGATGTGCCAATAAATCTTTATTGAATTGAATAGATAGATGATAGATAGATAGATAGATGGATAGATAGATAATAGATAGATGATAGATAATATTAGATAAATAGATATTAGACAGATTACATTATATACAGTGGGGTAGGTGTGTGTGTGTGTGTATAGAGAACAGGTCCTGTACATTCTCTGCAGGCTGCCTCTCCACCTGTACCTATCAGGGTAAATCTGCCAACAAGCAGCCCCTGTAATTTACTGCAGCACAGAGAGGAGAGAGGGGCCATCAGCAGATTTTTCAGGTCATAATAGGGGGGGGGACTTCTGAACTCACCAGTAAACCTCTGGAGCAGGAGTCCATTACCTTCACTGTGCAGGGCCTCCGGTGAGAGAGAGAGAGAGAGAGAGAGAGAGAGAGAGAGAGAGAGAGAGAGAGGAAAGGGGCGGGGCCAAGCTCTGCCTGACTGCTGTGGAGCCGGAGCTATGGATGCAGCACCCGGCTCCTCACAACAGCAATAAGGACCCTGCGGGCTACAGTGGGCGGGAGACCAGAGGCCAGCACTCCTAGGTCTGATGTCTGTGCTCTTCTCGGGTGCAGCCACCATCTCTTTAACACACATGTCTGGGCAGCTCAGCAGGGGGCCCCTTAGAGGGTCGGGGCCCTGGGCAATTTCCCTGTTTCCCTATCTAACTAATACTAATTGCCCCCTAAACACCCTAAGCCTAACTAAAGGTCCTTTTACACAGGCCGATTATCGGCCGAAAAATCGTTCCTAGGAACGCTAGTGCCGATAATCGGCCCGTGTAAAAGTGGCCATAATCAGCCGACGAACGAGCAAAACGCTCGTTCGTCGGCTGATTGGATCTTTTGTAGAAACCAAAAGATCCAATCTGTCGGGCGCACATCGCCCTGTGTAAACAGGCGATGTGCGCCTGACAGTATGGAGCTTCCCGGCCGCACAAGCGATACAGCGATCACTCGTGCGGCCCGGCGCTCGATTCGTCGGGCCGTGTAAAGGCTCCCTGCCCGAGCGCCGATATTGCTGATCGGCGCTCGGGCAGGGAGAATAATCGGCCCGTCTAAAAGGGCCTTAAGATTCTAAACTAATCCCCTGTACCATTTTTTTTTTTTTAAATTAACTTTTTTTTTATTTTTTATAAAAAAAAAAAAAAAAAACGGGGGGATGGGACGGGAAAACTGGGGAACTAGGCAGACACAGCTCAGTTCTTCTTCTCACTACTGAGCTGTGCTGCTATTGCTGGATCCAGCCAGGGTGCTGCTGCTGGATCCTGGGGTGCTCACGGAGGTATGGGGGGATAGATGGGGTGTCTTGATGGGGGGGGGGGGGGGGTTACTTATGTGGGGATCCCTGACAAAGCAGACACAGCTCATCTTTTCACCACTGAGCTGTGCTGCTACACAGGGGGGGGGGGGGGTCTGGGATAACTCTGATTTTTACACAGTAATGCTCCGATCTCTCTCAGGAACAACGCCGGTTATAGTACACAGAAGCTGTGATTGGTCTGTCATATTTGACAGACCAATCACAGCGATCGCCGACGTGGGGACCACCGATTGGTCCCATTGTCAGCTTCCTGTGACGCTCGGCTATGACAGCCGGCGTCACAGGTATGTCACAGTCACAGTTAGCACTGTGACCGTTACAGTCTATGACGGCTTATCCCGTCATGGGGCGGCAAGCGGGCCCCGCCCATGACGGGATAAGCCGTCATCGGGCGGGAAGGGGTTGAAAATAAATTTATATATATTCAAATCATCCCCCTTTCCCCAACAAAAACACATCATGGAAAAATGTTACTATTAAAATCTTTAAAAAAAAAAAAAAAAGTCACTCACCAAAAAAATAAAAAAGTGATCAAAGAGTCTTAGGCAACCCAAAATGGTGTCAATGAAAAGTAGAGATCACCCCACAAAAATACATATGTGATATCGCCATAATTGTACTGACCTGGAGAATGAAAGTAACAGCTCAGTTTTAGGGTCCATTCACACGAACGTATATTTGCGGGCCCGCATTACTGTGGACCCGCAAATATACGGGGGCCGCCTGGCGTGTGTTCCGCAGCGCTCAGAACACACGCTGTGCGGCCCCATTGAAAATGCCTATACTTGTCCGTGCGCACAGACAAGTATAGGACATGCTTCAAAAGAGCCGCGGCACGGAGCTAGCTCCGTGCCACGGCTCCCGGCCCCATAGAGGTGAATGGGACCGCATCTATTCCGCAATTTTGTGGATAGATACGGCCCCATTCAATACGGTCGTATGAATGGTGCTTTACTGTATAGGAAATGGCTGAAAAAACAAAACCCAGAAATCTGTTCCAGAACTGCATTTTTGTTTCCAATTTCACCTCATTTGGAATCTTTTTTCCAGTTTCCCTCTACATTGTATGCAATATTAAATGGTGGAATTTGAAACTGCAACTTATCCTGCAAAAAACAAGCCCTCATACGGCTACGTGAATGGAAAAATAAAAAAGTTATGACCCTGGAAAGGCAGTGAATAAAAAACGAAAAAACAAAAAACCCTCCGGCGCTGGAAGGGTTAAAGGGATATTCCCATCCCAGACACTGATGGCATATCGCTGGGACATGCCATCAATGTCAGATATGATTTACATGAATAAAACACAGATTCTATTGAACCTTTTCCCGTAAAACTATATATTCCTCTGCTCAGCTCCTCCTGCTCTATAACACACTGCCTGCATTTTCATGGTGAAGGGTCTGCTTTAATTAAAAACAGCATTATTTTATTCAGGGTCGACTGCTAGTGCTACTGCTACTCTTAGTTATCGGCTTTAACAGTGACGTAAAATATAAAAAGAGCAGTTTTTATTATTAATGTGGACGCTCATATTTACAGTTGGGGGTTTAGCCTCTTGGTAACTTCTGCATCATGGACTGAAACTGTGCCGATGAACAAAGAGTCATTCCAATGCTCGACATTGTGGATTTCTATACATGGAATATGGTCAGTCAAAGCGCAGTGCCAGGCTCTACAATCAGCAGCAGTCCTTTTACATATGAGGAAACAGAAGATGAGAGGTCATGAATATGTATGGGGCATTTTTCTCCACAGTCCTCCGCATAGGCAGGTTTTGATCCATCGCTGTTCCCACTGCTTCACTGCTATCGCTTTGTTTGGAGATTTCAACATGGTTGCGCAGCCGCATCTGAAGAACGGGGGGAAAAAAAAAAAAAGTTAATAGTGTGCTGTCCAGTTCATCTAAATCTAAGGCCCAACTTTAAGGTGGATTTACATGGGGAGATAATCGCTTGTTTCCGGCAATCTGCCCATGTAAAGGTGAAGCCGATCACCTCATGAATGAGCGAAACGCTTGTTCATAGGCTGAAATCATTGTTAGTGCAGGGACCTAAATTACTGTTTCTGGGCAGCAGATTGTGCTGTCTAAACAGCAATCTCCTGCATGAGGCTTCTCCTCATACTGTGGAGGTGATCGCTGCATGTAAATGCAGCACTTCACCTACACTTAATGAGCAGCCGACTGTCGGGAAGGAACGCTTCCTTCCCGCCAATGAACTTTAGCTTGGCACATCTAGATCCACCTTTAGTTAAGAGAGTTTTCCAAGAGTATCTGATCGGCGTGGGTCCAACACCCAGGACTTTCGCCAATCAGCTGTTTGAGATAAAAGTGGCGCCCCTGTGAACACCACTGCTTCTCTGTGCTCATTAAGCACAGCGGCTGTGCTTGGTATCACAGCTAAGCTCCATTCACTTTAATGCAGCTGAGCTGCGCCTAAGCCATGTGACTGATGAATGTGAAATCACATGACCTAGGGAAAGCTGTGAGAAGGTTGGACCCCCACCGATCAGATACTGATGACCTCAGAAAACCCCTTTAACAGGAATGTCTCACATATAATTTTCTCTGACATTTAAAACCAGATAGTGACACTTATCCTTTTTCTAATCCATTTTTATCTTCCGATTTTCGATTTTTTTTTTATTCTACAGATTTGACCAAATGTTTGGAGACTGGCACAAATTTTGGTTTTCAAAAAGTCTGCTGCTTTAGCATTTTATGATTTTTTTGTCAGGCATTTCTATGATATACTGAAGTACAATTATAAGCATTTCATAATTGACAAATACATCACATTTATGTAGGCTCAGTATTTACAGGGTTGACCGTTCTTTTTCAAGGCTTCTGCAATTCATCTTGGCATGCTGGATATCTACAACCTGTGACCCTGCTGCTGCTACACTGCCATGACCAGCTTTACCCTCATCTACTGTGTCTTCCCATACCGCATAGATTGTAAGCCTTCACGGGCAGGGCCCTCTCTCCTTCTGTACCAGTCTGTAACTTGTTTGTCCTAGAGCAATTGTCTAGACTATGTATGTAAACCCCTTTTATCATGTACAGCGCTGTGGAATGAATGGCGCTTTAATAATAATAAATAATAATAATAATAATAATAATAATAATAATATCAGCTTCTGCGCCAAATCCCGACTGATGACAAACCATTCTTATCTAATCAGTGCATGGAGTTTATCACAATTTCTGTATTTCCATTTTTCCACCTACTTTTTGAGGATTGTCCATAGGTTCTCAATGCGATTGAGATCTGAGGAGCTTCCTGGCCATGGACCCAAAATTTTAATGTTTTCCCTGAGCCACTTCATTATCACTTTTGCCTTGTGACTAGGTGCTCCATCATGCTGGCAAAACTGAACTGAGCAGTTAAAGGGTTATACCTATCCCTTACATTGATGGCATATCATTAGGATACAGGTGGGACCAGGACCTCATTCTCATGATCACTGGATGTCCCAGGGATCGGTCCCCACAAGTGAGACAATTATCCCCTATTCTAAGTTGTCCCTTTATGCCAAGACTTTACACCTAAATCCACAGAAAAATCAACAGCGTGTTTGTAATGTCAGGGATTCTGCTCTGAAAATCTGCTCATTAGCTCCAGTGAACTAAAATTATACTAATCCGGGTGCGGATCCGCCAAACTCACCGAGTGCAGGACTTGCAGGGCTCTGTGGGACAGGTTCCTAGATGCAGCCTTCTAAGATGATCAATTTTTGGTTGGGTGGGTGATCTGAGTAAAATCAAGATAAAAGAGTCAGCAGGTGTGCACATTAAAGACTACACTTAAATTGAAGTAATATCGGCACATGGAAAAATCAGTAGTCTACTGTGCTGGGTCATAACCATTCTAAAAAGGAATTATAAACATGGGGTTTGTCAGGCTTGGGAGATGTGTAAGGCTGAAATTTCCAGCTGATCTGTCCTGGCTTACCTTGTATAAGCTTCATACTGTACAGAGGCATGGCTGGGGGCACCAGGTGGCTTCCCAAATTGTAGGCGTAGAGGCAGTTTGCTCTGGAGTCGGCTGATTAACCCATTTCCAAGCGGCAACCAGTCCATGTTAGGGATGAGAAACTGGCTAGGTAGCAGGCAGCACTCATCTATCAAAGCCTCATCTGGTTCACACGGATGATTTTCATCACGGCCTACAAGAAAAATTTATTAGCTATAGAATGTTACCAGGTTAATTCATTAAGAACACAAGAAAAAATTTAGAAGTCTATAATACAAAATCTACAGAAAATTAGGAAAAATTTGCCATTTTCTAAATTTGAATTTAAAGACAGATAATGATACCCCACAAAATAGTTACCAATTAACATTCACCAAGGACCAATTCAGCTCTCGAAGTGACATTGAATGGCTTAGATAGAAATAGAAACCACCCCTCAAATTATTTAAAACTTTTTTGCATTTTAATCAATTTTCCTGTAACACAGCAAGGGTTAACAGCAAAACAAACCTCAATAGTTATTACCCCGATTCTGCAGTTTACAGAAACACCCCATATATGTGTTTGTAAATTGCTGTATGGGCACACTACAGGGCTCTGAAGGGAAGGAGCATCTTATGGTTTTAGGAGCGCAGATATTTGCAGGAGTGGTTTTTGGGCACCAAGTCGCATTTAAAGAGACCCTGACATGCCCCTTCCATAGAAACACCCCAAAAGTGACCCCATTTTGGAAACTACACCCCGTCAAAGATTTTTCTGTGGGGCGTAGTGAGTGCTCTGACCCAACAGGTGTTTCATAGAAATTAGAGACGCCTGGCTGTCTCATTTCTTCCAATAAAATGTTGCTTTACACCCCTATTTTTCATTTTCATAAGAGGTAACAGAAGACAAAGCACCACACAATTTCTTAACCATTTTTTCCTGACTACGGAAACATCTCATACGTGGTTGTAAACTGCTGTACGGGAATTTGGTTTATGACATTTGCAGAGTGCCTGAGGTACCCATACAGTCAAAACTCCCAAAAAGTGGCCCTGTTTTGGAAACGACACCCCTCAAGTTATTTATCAAGGCCTAGAATAAGCATTGTGACACCACAGGTATTTTTGCAGAAATCAATGAGTAGGGACTGTGCAAAATGTAAATTGCAAGTTTTCCACAAATATGGCAGGTCAGTCCCCAATATGCTGTTCCCAGCTTGTGCCATATGAGACATTCCATGCTCCTTAAATTGTTATGAGGGATCTACCGGCTTCTGAAATGCACGGCTGTTTCGGTACATACACTGCAGGGTTCAGAAGGGAAAGATCACCTTTTGGCTTTTGCAGAGCATATTTTGATAGATTGGTTTATGGGCACCGTGTTGCCATTGAACAGCCTCTGGGGACCAGTACAGCCTTTTTTTTTTTTTTAAATCTTTCTCTAGATGGACTTGTATAAGGGCTTATTTTTTGTGGGACGAGTTGCCATTATCATCAGTACTATTTTGGAGTACATACAACTTTTTGATTGTTTTTTGGGAAGCAGAATATAAAAATAGCTTGATGAAGGGAAGGGGGCTTTTTTTTTTTTTTTTAACTCTAAAAACTTATTTAAATCCAGTCCTCTAATCCACAGAAATGTTTCTTTTTTAATGCAAATAAGGTTTTCAGTGCACCATAGGCGGGCCACTCTATTTGGAGTAACTAGCATCTCTGGTGTCATCTCAACCAGCTCTGAGATCTCAGGGGCCGTCAATCAAACAACTGGGGGAGGCGCTGCGCAGTATTAAGGCAAAGAGATTGTGCAGCAATCAAAGCAGCTCTGCCCACGACGTACCAATAACCTTCTTTGTATAAAATAAAAAGAAGCATTTCTCAGGATTAGAGGACTGGATTTTCACAAGAAAGACATGGTTATGTTTTGAGGCACCTACTCCACATGGAGGTATGCTTACTTTAAAATCAATTTTAGCGAAGACAGATTTCCTTTAACCCCTTGAGGACAAAGCCCATTTTGGCCTTAATGTCTGGGCCAAATTTTTGAATTCTGACATGTGTCACTTTATGTGGTTATAACTTTGGAACGCTTTTACTTATCCAGGCCATTCTGAGATTGTTTTCTCGTGACACATTGTACTTCATGACAGTCATAAATTTGAGTCAATATATTTCACCCTTATTTATGAAAAAATCCCAAATTTACCAAAAATTCTGAAAAATTAGCAAATTTCCAAATTTCAATTTCTCTACTTTCAAAATACACCGTAATACCTCCAAAAATAGTTATTATTTTACATTCCCCATATGTCTACTTTATGTTGGCATCATTTTGTAAACGTCATTTTACTTTTTTAGGACGTTAGGAGGCTTAGAAGTTTAGAAGCCATTTTTCAAATTTTCACCAAATTTTCCAAAACCATTTTTTTTTAACACCAATGCAGATATAAAGTGATTTTGAGGGTCTTACATAATGAAACCCACCATAAATGACCCCATTTTAGAAACTACACCCCTCAAATTATAAAAAACTGCTGTTACAAACTTTGTTAACCCTTGAGGTGTTCCACAAGAATTAATGGAAAATGGAGGTGAAATTTCAAAATTGCACTTTTTTCGTAGATTATTCATGTTAATATTTTTTTTCTTGCAACACAGCAAGGGTTAACAGCAAACTAAACCTCAATTTACATTGCTCTGATTCTGCAGTTTACAGAAATACCCCATTTGTGGTGGTAAACGTCTCTATGGGTTTGTGGCAGTGGTCAGAAGGAAAGGAGCGCCATACGGATTTTGGAGGCAAAATTTGCTAGAATAGTTTTTAGGCACCATTTTGTAATTGAGAGACCCTGACGTACCCCTACAGTGGAAACCCTCAAAAAGTGACCCCATTTTTGAAACTACACCCTTCAAAGAATATATTAAGGGGGTACTGACCACTTTGACCCCCTAAGCGTTTTACGGAATTTGGAAACACTTGGCTGTGAAAATGAACATTTTTTTCTTCCAATAAAATGTTGCTTTAGCCCCAATTTTTTTTATTTGCATAAGGGGTAACAGGAGAAAAGCCCCCCCCATAATTTGTTACCCATTTTCTCCTGAATACGGCAACACCCCATATGTGGTGGTAAACTGCTGTGGGGGCACATGGCAGGACTCAAAACAGAAGGAGCGCCATATGGATTTTACAACACAGATTTTGATGGAGTGGTCTGCGGGAGCCATTGATTTTTATTTTTTTGAGCTATTGTCTTATGTGGGGGCTCATTTTTTGCAGGATGAGGTGGGGTTTTCATTGGTACCATTTTGGGGTAAATACGCCTTTTTGATCGCCTGCTATTACACTTTTTGTGAGGGAAGAGGGAAAAAAATGGCTATTTTGGCATCGTTTTTTTTTTTTAATTTTTACAGCATTCGCCTGGGGGGCCATCTCATGTAATATTTTTATAGAGCAGGTTGTTACGGACGCAGCGATACCCAATATGTCCAACTTTTTTATTGTTGGAAAGTTTTACACATTAGATGCATTTTTGAACAGAATAAAATATTTTTTTTGTGTTGCCATTTTCAGAGAGCCATATTTTTTTCAGTTTTCAGGCGATTGTCTCAGGTAGGGTACAGTTTTTTGCGGGACAAGATGACGGTTGAATTGATACCATTTTGGGGTAATTACGCCTTTTTGATCGCCTGCTATTACACTTTTTGTGAGGGAAGAGGGAAAAAAATGGCTATTTTGGCATAGTTTTTAAAAAAAAAAATTTACAGCATTCGCCTGGGGGCCATCTCATGTAATATTTTTATAGAGCAGGTTGTTACGGACGCAGCGATACCCAATATGTCCAACTTTTTTATTGTTGGAAAGTTTTACACATTAGATGCATTTTTGAACAGAATAAAATATTTTTTTTGTGTTGCCATTTTCAGAGAGCCATATTTTTTTCAGTTTTCAGGCGATTGTCTCAGGTAGGGTACAGTTTTTGCGGGACAAGATGACGGTTGAATTGATACCATTTTGGGGTAATTACGCCTTTTTGATCGCCTGCTATTACACTTTTTGTGAGGGAAGAGGGAAAAAAATGGCTATTTTGGCATAGTTTTTTAAAAAAAAAATTTACAGCATTCGCCTGGGGGGCCATCTCATGTAATATTTTTATAGAGCAGGTTGTTACGGACGCAGCGATACCCAATATGTCCAACTTTTTTATTGTTGGAAAGTTTTACACATTAGATGCATTTTTGAACAGAATAAAATATTTTTTTTGTGTTGCCATTTTCAGAGAGCCATATTTTTTTCAGTTTTCAGGCGATTGTCTCAGGTAGGGTACAGTTTTTGCGGGACAAGATGACGGTTGAATTGATACCATTTTGGGGTAAATACGCCTTTTTGATCGCCTGCTATTACAGTTTTTGTGAGGGAAGAGGGAAAAAAATGGCTATTTTGCCATAGTTTTTTTTAAATTTTTTTTACAGCATTCGCCTGGGGGGCCACCTCATGTAATATTTTTATAGAGCAGATTGTTACGGATGTGGCGATACCTAACATGTTTATGTATTGTGTGTTTTTTATTTTTAATCAATTTTTTTAACTTTTTTTTAACTTTTTTTTTTTTTTTTCCACTTTCTTGACTCAGATCCACTTGGTTCTTCAAGAACCAGTGGGTCTGGTATTTTACAATACACTGCAGTACACTGTATAGTGTACTGCAGTGTATTTTCTTATAGCCTGTTCAAGCTCCTGCCTTTAGCAGGAGCTTGAACAGGCTTCCATGGCAAGCCAGACGAAAGCGTCTGGTTGCCATGGTAACCATCGGGACGCTGCCACAGCAGAGCAGCGTCCCGATGGAAGGGAGAGGGAGCTTCCTCCCTCTCATCTGCCCACACCATCGGCGCTGCCAGCGCACCGCAGCGCCGATGGGAGAGGGAGGGAGCGCTCCCTCCCTGTTAACCCCTTCCATACAGCGGTCCCTACGGACCGCGGCATGGAAGGGGTTAAACTGCTGACATCGGTGCCAGCACCGATGTCAGCAGTTTCAAGCAGAGTATCAGCTGTATGCTGATACTCTGCTTGAATAAAGATCAGCCATCCTAAAAAGATCGTTGCGGGCGGCACTCGCGGCAGCCGCCCGCACGTTGCAGGTCTCCCCCCCGCCTGCCCATCTGCCCACCCATCTGCCCACAGCTAATCAGGGGGGCGGGGGGGACACCCTGACCTCCCCCTAATTACTGATACTCGGCGGGGATTCGCTAGAATAGCGCTATCCCCGCCGAGTACCCCTTGCCTGCTGTGAATGGCTGGTCTGAATAGACCAGCCATTCACAGCGATCGCCTTTATGGGGGGTGCACGGCACCCCCCGAGGCCTTAACTATGGGTGGCTGGGTGCCCTAAACAGCACCCATTACAGCATTTAACCCCCCCTGCACTGAGCAGGGGGGGTTTCAATGCAAGACGTACCGGTACGCCCTGTAGCACGAACTACCTCGTGCTCAGGACGTACCGGTACGTCCAATGTCGCCAAGGGGTTAAAAAGGCATAGATTGCAAGATATCTAAAATGCTGAAAATACTCAGTACTGCAAGTACTGTTCAAGTGCCATACAACAGTTGATTACTTGGGTTTCCTTAAAGTCCATCCTCAGGATAGATCATCAATATCTAATCGATGGGGTTCCGACTCCTGGCCCTGCCATTGATCATCTATTTGAAGAGGCTGCAACACTCCAATAAATGCACTGTATTGCAACTGTGCTTGGTCTTGCAGCTCAGGTATATTCACTTGACTGAGCTGCGCCTAGACCACATGACCGATGAACATGACGGCACTGGACTAGGATAAGTTGCAAGAAGGCTGCGACTGTCAAATAGCTGGTGTCAGAACCCCATGGATCAGATAGTGATGACCTAGCCTGAGGATACATCATCAGTATCAAATATTTGGAAAACCCCTACTGGAAACAGATTCTCCTTATAACTTAGTAGGTGAAACGTTTTTTTTGCAATTCACGTATAAGCCATTTTTATGGTGCAATTATAAAGTTTGAACAAAAGAGAAAATTAGATGAATATTTTGTGCATGTGTTCAAGCATAGAAGGAAAAAAAAATGTATCCTTACAGCACATCCAGAGTCGAGTGAGCAGTCGGAAAAGTAAAGACATGCTATCCTGTGTATCTGACGTGGCCGTGTACACTGGAAGGCAGCTGAGTTTCAGAAGACCCCAAATTCTGATCATCACCATCAATTCACGCAGAGTACCCAGTGACGCACCATCACGCAAAAAGCTGTGGCCAGGACGGAAGGAGGAGCCCTGTTGAATATATCAAACCAGTGCAAGTCACAATCATATGACAAATATAGTGGAATAAAAGAGGGCATCCTGACCTAGAGTACAGAAACAGGCTCCTGTCTGTCACATTGCCATAAAATATAACCGTTTGGGGCCCATAAAAGGGTTTATGGTTTGCAAGTGAAGCTTAGTCACTGTATAATGCAAAGTTCTCAAATTCTGAATTAAACTTAGCGTTTCATTTCTTCACCATAGTGAGAAATTTGTGCTGCTGATGTATGTAGCTCCTAAAGTATTGCACGTTCCATCGGGTTCCACAGAACAGAAGTAATATCTCATGGTAACAAATGGAGGCAAGTTGAGAGTCTATGAATCCATAGTACAGAACCACAGGGACTCCATGGACCTTTTTACAAGCTCCATAGGCTGGGCTCTGCCATGCCTATGGAGCTTATGGCCAGTGGCGTAGCTATAGGGGTTGCAGCTGCGACCGAGCCCCTTAGGGCCCCTAAGGGCGGCGGCGGGCAGAGGGAGATGAGCGCTTCCATTCTGGAAGCGCTCATCTCCATAGTCATCTGTATCGCCGACCTCAGGAGCTACATCAGAGGAACCGTCACTGGATGTACTGTATTAGGCTACATTCACACGAACGTTGTGTTTTGCGGTCAGCAAATTGCGGATTTGCAACGGATGATGTTCCGTATGGCATCCGTTTTTTTTGCGGATCCACTGTAACAATGCCTATCCTTGTCCGCAAAACAGACAAAAATAGGAATGGACATACAGATGCGGACAGCACACAGTGTTCATTTAAAGGGGTTGTCAGAGTTATTTTTTTGCTCTTTGTATGTTTATAACTTGTCAAGTAGAACAACTTTTCCATACACTTTCTGCTTCTAAAGCTGCTGGTTTCTTAGATTTAACTCAGGGTCACATGACCTGTGATGTCAGCTTATCTCCCTGCTCTGTGATGTTTCATGCACAAGCCTCAGAGTTCAGATACGAGTCTGTACACGAGACGTCACTGGCCACGCCCCCTTTCTTTGCCGGGCTGCTATCTGCTCTCTCCCTGGATTCCTTCAGATAAAACATTAACCCCTTCAGCCAGAACACACTGAGGGCTCAAGGCTTTACAACATACTTTACACTGCAGGCAGTGAGGAGACAAATGCTGGGCACAGGAGCTGTAGAGGAATTGTATTGTACAAGAACAGGTAGGGGGAAGTTCCTGTGTATATCAGCAGTGTCATTGTACAGCTGGGACTTGTAGTCCTACACATACAACATGCTGAGTATCCCAGCAGACATGTCACTCAGGGCAGCTCTTGTATTCACTAACCTTTGCAGAGCAGGAAGGGGGGGGGGGGGCAGAGATTGTTATTACTGCAGGTAAACAAAGGCCAGAAAAGAACCAGGGAAATGAGGATATATAGATTTTTTTTTTGCCTGAAACTTGCTTAACTTAGTTATATATTGCTGCCCATCAGATTTACAGTGTTATTTTTTTTTTCATAACTCAAACAACCCCTTTAAGTGAATGGGTCCGCATCTGAGCCGCTAAATATGCAGATCGTAGGCTGCAAAAGCAACTGTTGTGTGAATGTAGCTTTACCCTGTATGTTCTGTAGTGATATACGTAATGTTAGGAGGGAAAAGGTTAGGGTGAGAATTTGGCATGGGGGGGGGGGGGGGGCAATTTTTGACTTGGCCGGCAGAAAAGCTAGGTGCACCAGCGCTGAGGGAAGGGGGGGAGCAAGCTGAACTCTTGCACCAGGGCCCATGAGCCTTTAGCTACACCCCTGCTTATGGCTACATAATTGCATTACCCAAATTCTGCTCTGGGATTAAAAAGCATGGTAAAATTTCAGTTCTAATGCAATTTAAAGTTATACATGGAATAGATTTGATAATGAATTACCTGATTCGGAAGGCTGGCCAGTAGATACAACACAAAATCACCAATCCATTGGATGAGCTGCTGCAGTGACTGAAGGGTCAGGGTGTCAAGTACAAATTCCTCTGTCTTCAAGTTAATCATAACCTTGTCTATATCTAAAGACAGAAAGATTTACTCACGTTAACTGACAACAAAGACTGAATTCACTTGCATACATGCAACGGCAGCTACGTCACCACACCTGTGTCAGGAAACTTATTGCAGATCTCAGTGAGGCGGTCTCCTGGACTTTTGTCAGGCGTGTTGAGAACAGGCGGCCGAAGTAAAGATTTCAAGGTGCAGCTGATGGAGATGAGGAACAGTTTGGCATGGTAGTCACAGACACGAGTGATTGTACTAGGCGACAGCTTACAAAGTGATGCTTTCATGGACAAAATCCTGGTGGAAAGGACCTGAAAAGGGGTTAACAAGAGGTTTTTTTTCCATAAATGCCATGGTTGATGTCCGATTTTCATTTATTTTTTTATATCATATCGTACATGACAATCTATTTCCAACAAAGCTACAACCAGCCCTGTACTCAAGAAGGATCCACAGCGTCCCCCATTCATTGCTCCAATCTCTTTTCTAGACTCTCTTCAGGCTGGCAGATCAGGCAGGGTGCCCATGTGCTTAGAAAACCTCCGGGAGGGGGTGGGGGGTGTCGAAGAGGAACGAGCAGGAGCAGGAATATGCGCTCCTGCCCGTACTCACTGTGCTGCGGACCCATTGATAAAATGTGTTCTCCATACACCGCTGACAAGTCAGGAGTGTACTGAAAAGTAGATTTTAAGCGCACAGAGAAACTTGCACTTTACTGAGGGAAAAGTGAATTAAAAATACAAAAAACATTAATAAAGTATATTACAAAAACTGTTATTACATTAGGGACACGTTAACAAAAATTTATACAAAAGTTAATCTTGAAACGCTGGGTCACTTACATGTTTTGGCCTAGTCATTTTCTTAAAATCCCCGATGACAAGCTCATGTACTACACTCCATTGCTCAGGACTCACTGGGTCTTCTCAATAGGGATTTTAAAGGGGCATTTTTAACTAACCTCCAATGTGTGTGGTACTTAAAGGGGTTCTCTGGGAATTAAGAAAATGAAAATACTTAAGTATTACTTTATTATATAAATTATATAATATTAAATATATTTATATTAATAAATATATTCACAAATACCTTTCATTATTTCTAATGGCTCGTTTTGTCTGGGGAAGCAATCATCACGGGAAACAAAACGGCCGCTGTCCCATTGGTTCACACAAAACCTGTTCTGATCACACATGAGGACAAGTTACTTCACAACACTGAGCTAAAGAGCTGCCTCATCATCCTCTCTGTTCTGTATTCCGGATGATAATCCCTGATAAGTAGAGTAGAGAGGAGGATGAAGCAGCGCTTTACCTCAGTGTTGTGAAGTAACTTGCCCTCCTGTGTGATTAGGACAGGTTCTGTGTGGACTAATAGGACGGTGGCCATTTTGTTTCTTCTAATGTTTGCTCCCTAGACAAAGCGAGCCATTATAACTAATGAAAGGTATTTGCGAATATATTTATTATAAAATAATATTTAAGTATTTTCATTTTTTTAATTCCTGGAGAACCCCTTTAATGAAAATATCACATTCACCTGCTGCTTCGTTCTGGCGCCCTGGCTTTGTTCCACAATCTTCTGGCCCCAGGACTGTTTTTACAGCTGGGGTACGGACGAGGTCATGTGCGCTGCTGAAGCCAACAACTGTCCTCAGAGGTGACATACCTCCACGTGGCACATCTCTGCTGGGTTACATGCTGCTTTGGAATAAGTTAGTCACCACTGAGGTCTGTCATTGGCTGCAGTAGCGCACAAGACCCTACCCATACCGTAGCAGGAAGTAAACAGGCTAGGAACCGGAAGATCGCAGAATGTTGCCAGGGAGAAGGTGTGGTGGGTAGCAGGTAAGGATTATTTTTCCATTAGGTAACACACTCTCTCAGAGTTAGATAAAAATGCTCATAATCCTGAAATATGCCTTTAGGAAAACAACGAGATGAAAACAAGTAAGTAACCCAGCATTTCAGTCAGGGCCTCTGTCACTAGTTTACGCTGTGCTCAGGTGGCACAGCAGAAAATTGCTGACAGATTCCCATTAAAGCCCTTTTGCACTGTTCAGAGATTTCTAAGAAGAAGACAGAGCACTCTCACCTGTTGCAGCGCAGCATTCTGTTTGGTGTACTCCTCATGCAGCTTCTCTACTAAATTGTGCACCATGTTTGGCTGTACATGAAGCAGAATGTCCCACCAGTCATAGCCTGTCACCATGCAGTACTCAAGAAGGAAGAGTAGATGGCGAAGTGACGTAGTCATATCAAGTGCATGTCCCATCGAAGGCGAGACCCTCAGCATACTGAGCTGTCAAACAGAGAACACAAGTCAATGATTAAAAAAAAAAAAAAAAAAAAAAAAAAAAAAGGGGGGGGAACATGAACTTGAAGAAAAAAAAATATGTATCCTACGGACATAAAAAACAAGAAATGTAGTTAATCAGACGCCCTGCATGTTCTTCCCCAATATGTGATCATATTTCTGCATTTGAGCATGCACGTGTAATGTGTGAAATACATTATGATCTATACCAGTGTATTACTGTACAGCAGCTGAGGCACAAAGCGCACGGCGTCATAGCAACCAATGACACCATGCGCTCCTGCACTCAGCAGGACGGCAGGCCGGGTTTTCACGGAACGTGGCCCGTGAAAATCCACGTATATGTGAACGAGCCGTAATAGGTGATTAGATTTGCAACTGCTCAAACTCTTACTTAGCAGAAACAAAACCCATCACCGATAAAACAACATATCCTGTCTGACTGGTAAGTAGAGGTGATAACATGAAGAAAAGTTCATATGTCCCTCCCCAAGGTCACAGTTGCAGGCAGTGATCTTTCTTCCTGATGTTAGTTGCAGTTTCCCCTCACCTCTCCCTTACACAACACCAGGAAGTACATAATATGCTGAATCGACTTCAATGTGGGCTGAATATTGCATTTAGAATCGAAAGGAGTCTGGAATGATTTAAAAGCCAAGATTCTGGGCTTCAAACAGATACTAAGCTGCGACAAGCTTTTAGGCTGCATTCACATCTCCGTTAGAGATGATCCGGCAGTCTGATCCGCCAAAAAACTCTACATGCAGAGTTATTTGTCCAGCTGAAAGCCGGCATTTATGCTGGAAAGCGGCCAGATCCGGTGATAAAATGAGACAAGTGTAGATGCTACCGCCTGTCAGTGCACTAGTGTCTAGTGTTGATCTGCTGTAAAAAAAAAAAAAAAAAAAAAAAAAAAAAAACCCACACACACGTAAATAAAATGATATCTTTGTTAGACGTGTTGTGGTGCACAAAGCTTGATACCCTAGATGTGTGCATTTTTTTTTACCACTTACAAAATAAAACTACTTTTTATGGAGAAAAAAAAGTTTTACTTATTTATCGTTGGTTATATAAATAAACTTTATTAACCTTTATTTTTTTTTTCTCTCACTAGGGGATATGGATTTGATAATGCAGTGGGATACCTTGATTAACAGTGACAGGCATTCTATTAGGCTGTGTCTGCTGCACAGTTCATTATTCATACAAAAAGGGCAGGCCTAGGAGCCTTCCTTTAGGACCCTGACTCCCATGGCAATACATTGGCACCCCACGATTAAGTTTGGTAGTAAAGAACCTCTGTATAACTGCCTAGATGCCATGGTTGCTACTAATGGTGGCATCTAGGAAGTTAAAGTGGTTATCTGATATTGATGGCCGGGGAATGACTACTGGGACCACCACCAATTAGCTGTTCAGTGGCTGCTACACTCACCAGAGCTCTAGTGAGTGCTGGGGCCTTCTTACAGCACCGTATATTGTGTAGCAGCTGTCCTCGGTACTGCAGCTCAGCCCTATTGAATGGGATTGAGCGGCACCTAGGTCACAAGACCTATGTATGGTGCGGTCACTGGCCTTGCAAGAGGCCCAAGTGCTCAAGGTGTGCTGCTTACTCTTTGAATAGCTGATCAGGAGTCGCTGCCCCTGCGCCGATCTGATATCCATGACTTGAGATGATCCTGAGAAGAGGTCATCAATACCAAATTCTCATATAACCTCTTTAAGTGTCTGGAATCTGAGTTATCTCGTACCTGGCTGTGATACCAGGAGCCCCAGGACCGCTGAACAATGTACGGCGCTGTGCTTGATAAGCTGCAAGAAGGCAGCAGTGCTCACAGGAGTGCCGGTACCTTCTCAAACAGCTGATCAGCGGGGGGCCTGGGTGTCAGACCCCCACCGATCAGATACAGATGACCTATCCTCAGGAGTTAACTCATGGAAACCCCTTTTAGATGAATCACCCAGCTGTAGCGTAATCACTGCTGCAGGTCAGTCCCCAATCTAGCATAAATCCGGCCGTTGTTCTGGCCACAGTGCTACAGTGGCACTTTATTTTTACCAGCCCTTTTCTGGTGGTGGATTTCAGAGAAAGCTACTGCTGAATTTCTGTGATGAAAATTGAGCAGCAGAGTTGTCCCATGTGGTTGCATGCTTATACTGCATTAGTGTTCCATATCTCCTGTCTACTAACCTTTCCTTGAGTGTCCAAGCCAACTAAAGCGAGAGAGGTCCAAGACATCTGTAAAGCTTTAAAGTGCACACATGGGGTAGGAGATCTCTGGCGTTTTAGGCTGGGTTCTTCAGACTGGCGCATAGAGGAACCAAATAAGACAGCCATTGTCTGTAGGGACAGTCTGTGCACAATATGCACATTGCCATCGTGGAATGCCAGGGCAAGACCTGGAAATTATATTGAAGTCTAATTATTAGAAAAGCAAGAACACTGACAAATAACCTATTAACGGACACTAAATCCTCAATATAAGACACCCCATTAGGAATATCATACCTAAACCAGGATAGAACTTCGTGTCATTCGCAACTTTGATGTCTGTGTTAGTAAGTGAAATGGGTAACTTGGGCAATGCCACAGCAGAAACGCGTTCCAGTTCATTGGTAGCGGACAATATCCGCCACTTCAGGATCATTGGTTGCTTATCGCTTACTGCAAGACAAAAGAGGATTACATAAGGGTATGTTCACATGGAGTTTTTGCGTACTGAAGAAAAGCTGATGCATATTCCAAAAGAGGTTGTCTCACTTCTGCAAACTGCATTCAACATGTGGAGAAAGTTAATACAAGACACTTACTAATGTGTTGTGATTGCCCATATTGCCTCCTTTGCTGGTTGAATTCATTTTTTAATCACATTATAAACCGCGCATTTCGAAGGGTTATGGCCACAACTGCAGTGCAGATAGAGGGTGGCGGAGATGGGAGCTGCTGCACATGCGTGCCTATGCGCTCCTGTGGTCCCAGCCTCCAGAGAGGCCGATGCTTTTTCCTATAGTGCACAAGCAGGGTCACCTCTGCTGGATTACAGGGTGGATATAACCATGGAAACAAGCAGCATATAACGTAATATAGAAAAATGAATGAAGCCAGCAAAGGAGGCAATATGGAGAATCACAATACATTAGTAAGTGCCTTGTATTAACTTTCTCTACATGATAAATACCACTTGCTGAAGTCAGACAACCACTGAAAGGTTTCCTTGTGTCTTCTTGATCCTGCCTATTTCAATGTGCATTCCCATTTCAGCCATTTATGGCACATTCACAAGGCCTGAGACTTCCCTATCCTCTCCCCACCTGGGTGGACAAGATTAAAGAAACATCCAACCTTGTGCAAAGCTCCTCTATCTGTATAACTTCCGAAGAGGTGATCAGGAGTTATGAACGTGTAGCTGAATGAGCTTGGCTGTTTCCATAATCCCTGGACAGAGGAGCCTGGCTCAGACATTTATATCTTGAGGATCCCCCACCGATCAGATTCTCATGACCTTTCCAGAGGATAGATCATCAGTTCAGAAAACCCTTTTTGTTATATGAGTACAGGGATATATGGATACCCTATATTTCACGCAGTGTACTGCATTATACTACTTACCACCGGGGGACAACTGCTGAAAAATATTATTAAGAGGAAGCCCCTCTTTCCTCAGGGACCAGCACTCTGCTACACTGGAACACTGATTAGAGGCACAGAGGAGCACCTATCGAAACAGAAGAGGACATTTTTACTGCACTGTCAACATACACAAGAAAACATGCGTCCATAAAATTCCACCAGGGAAAGGGAGAGGATGCGGATGAAGGGAAGGGATATGGGTGAATTTTGGAACTTTACTTCCCCTATTGATTAAGAAAAATTAAAAAAAAACAACAAAACACATAGCCCGTAGTTCATGAACCAATCTGCCTCTAAAAGACCACAACCCAATTACAAGCTATACTTTCTAAACCAGTGAACTTTGAAAAAGAGCAGAAATATATAGAAACCTAAGCAAAAATGTTAAGGTTAAAGCGATTTTCAAAGTGTTTCTTACTGATTGTGGGAGTCCAATACCCGGGACCCCTGCCGATCAGCTGTTTGAGAAGGCACCGGTTCCTGTGAGCGCTGAGGCCTTCTCTCAACTTTTCCTAGGCCATGTGATGTCACTTTCATGTGTCACGTGCAATACCAAGCACAGCCGCTATACTGTGCTGTGCTTGGCGAGCTATGTGCCTTCTCAAACAACTGATCGGCGGGAGTCCCGGGTGTTGGACCCTTATCCCACCTCAGGCTAGGTCATCAGTCTCGGAAAACCCCTTTAATATGCTTCCTATAGAATGGACCCTAATGTGCCTCAGGTAGGGAAAAACCAGACTGAGCTCCATAGGAGACAGGAACTGATGTGTGTAAGGCCAGCTTTGTGGAATACCTTGAAAGACTGAAGCAGTTACAGGTAGAAGTCAATCAGCTCCAGCCCAGTATAAAATGAAAGAAGTGGTCTGACTGGTTTCCCTTTGTGCTTCTTCAGTTTTAATGCCATTAGAAGGAAAAAACAACATATATGAACGTAGCTTTCTACACTTTGCATTTACCTGCTCAGACATATCTCGAGCAAGGAACTTGAGATGTGTCACTGCGGGGAACTTGTCCTTGCGTGCAGGATCTGTGGTGCAGCGCATGAAGAGTGACGGAAGGATCTCAGTGTCGATTTTACACTTTTCACTCACAACAGACACACAGACTTTATAGAACTGTATTGGGGACGTGCTGCTCCCATCGCATGTGGCTACTACAATGTTTCCACCTCCTGTGAAGGCTATATCGGCCAGGGCCACCCTGCAACGAAGGCGGCACAGGCTTTCTGTGGCTGTCAACACTTGTCCATTGGGCTTTAGCAAAGACACAGTCACTAATCCGCTGACAGTAACCGCGATCCAGCCCTCCATTGGTTTTCCTCCAAACAAGGTGAGGGATGGGGAAAACTTTACACGAGAGAATTTCTCGCCAAAACTGGAAACTCCAGACTGGTAAAAGAGAAAAAGACAAAATAATGAATTGAAATTTAAAGTGGTATTCTGGTAATGTGAGGTTATCCCCTATCCACACTATTAGATCGGTGGTAGGACCTCTACCAATCGAATAGTTATTTCCTATCCTGTGGATAGGGCATAACTTCACATTACTGGAATACCCTTTTAGGACATAGGAAATATACTACACTCCCAGAGGAAAAGCTATTCTAAACAATTATATCACTGACCTTCTCCACGTGAAGTGCCAATTTCACCCCATTATGGAGCCAAGAAAGCGCGACAATGGGGTCACCATCCACTTCACTTCCCACTAAGCTCTGCCAGCTATTTGCTAAGTGGTCAGTCATACCCCAACATTTTATCACCCCATCTGCATCAGCTGAAAGAAGGCGGGATCCTACGAAAGAGGAAAAAAACATCATCATTGGCTTGTGATCTCCAGTAGACCAGCTTCTGGCATAGAACCTACTCGCAATCTCATAAACTTCAGTGAGAAGCCCATTAATTACAGATTAAGACATTTACTGAGTCAAGTATTGTTACTGAAAGCTACTGAAGTTACCAAAATCTTCTCATCCCTTACCAGACTGGTCCCACTCCAAGCTAGTGATGACTTCCTGGTGGCCAGAATTAATAGAGTAGACATCCCAAGGGTGTTCGGTATCCAGGATGTGAATCATGTGGGTAAGATCTTCAATGGAAAAAAGAGACAATTAAATATACATTTACAGTGTTGGAGATTTGTAATCATCTTCCTTACTGATCACTGGATTGAACCTCACTAGGTCCAATTTCTTGTTTTATTTTGCTCCAAAGACTGAGCAGTACCTGAGCAAAACCAAGCGCAGTAAGCCCCTACTCCTCACAATGAGATTCTTCTGGTTTTGGTTACTAGGGAGGTATGAATCCTGTCCCTTAAAGGGGTTTTCCAAGAATTTTATTGATGACCTATCCTCAGGATAGGCCATAAATATTAGATCAGCGGGAGTCCAACACCCGGCAACCCTGCAGGTCAGCTGGTTGAAGAGAAGGCGCACACCTTGCTAGTGCAGTCTTCCTTTCATTGTTTACCTGCTCGCTGTCGACATCGAATCTGTGAGCAGGTGTAACTACAAGAAGTCGTCACATTCACTTCAACCAGTGCACGGCCTTCTCTTTTTATTGATGACCTTATCATGAGGACATGCTTTTCATTGAAATCCACCAGACAGATGCTCCGAGTGTAAAGTCTGTAGCTCTTATATCTGGTTTCCTGACAGCACATAAACTCTCACACAAGGTGAAGCCTTAGGAATGTGATCACAATTCACTGGTTATGAGCTGTTAGAGAACTGGAGATAAGGGCTACAGATGGAGCTGTGAGAGCAGCTTTCTGACAGATTTCAGGGAGAGGAAAAAGGTTGACAATATTTTAAAAAAGACCAACTGGAAAAATGATTTTGAGCCCAAGATGAAAAGAATGTCCACTGGTGTCCATAGAAAAGAATAGGTTATGGCACTGCCTATTCCCAAGACCCATAACTTTTTTTTTCCAGAGCTATGCGAGGGCTTGGTTTTTGCAGGATGACTTGTAGTTTCCATTGGTACCATTAAAGTGATAAATAACGTTAAAGCATAGAGTATATAGACATTTTTTGCCATTTAAATACTTTTTTTCAGGGGAAAGGGCAGATTTTCCTTTATTCCACTTGGGGAATTTTAAAAAAAATGTTTTAACACTTATCAATCCCACAAGGGGACTTTGATTACTTCCATAACACACTGTATTACTTATGTAGTACAGTGGATTATGCTGTCAGTAGAAAACTGACAGGCAATCTATTAGACTGACCTGTGGACCTTCATTAGATCCCCAGCTGCCATGTAAAGGCAGCAGCAGTCCATTATCGAGGGAGGACGATGGATGACAGTAGAAGCACCTCCCTCTCAAACCACTTAGATGCTGTGGTCACTAATGGGTTCATAAATTATCACTCACTTTTCTTCTGATTTGCTTCAAATGAAAGTTTTATTTTCCAGATAATACAGCAGGAGTGCCCAGTGGCTATAACACTTATATTAGGAAAGGTGGCAGAGTGCTATCCCCAAAAATCCAGCACCGGAGCAATGCCATCACACCATACACTCAGTTGGTCAGACCCGCACAATGTCATATTTTGGGGTTATAACTGAAGGCCCACCTCTACTCGCATTATGTAAATGAAAGTGGTTGCCCAGATTGGAGAATCCTTATAAAGGAGCTATCATTTACATACTCTTCCGGAAACTAAGAAACTAAGACTCTCTAGATCACCACTTGTCAGGCAGCTGAAATCCCTGGTAGCCAGTTGCTGTCGCAGGTGGTTGGGCCTTTCTCTTGGGTACCACATGGTGCTCCTTCAAAAGAAGTGGGATCTCTGGGAGCTCAGTCCTTTCTGATGTCTATATATTTAAAGGGGTTTTCTGGGAGTTAACTACTGATGACCTATCCTCAGGATAGGTCATCAGTATCTGATAGTTGGGGGTCTGACACCCGGGACCCCCGCCGCTGATCAGCGGTTGAGAAGGTACTGGCACTCCCGTGAGCGCCGGTACCTTCTCTCTGCTCACCAGGCACAGCGCCGTACATTGTACAGCGGCTGTGCGTGGTATCATGCTCAGCCCCATTCACTTGAATGGGGCAGAGCTGCTCCTAGGCCACGTGACCGATGAACGCGACATCACTGGCCTAGGAAAAGCTGAGAGAATGCCTGTGCGCCCACGGTGCCTCCTCAAACAGCTGATTGGTGGGGGTCCGACACCCAATCAGATACAGATGACCTATCCCGAGGATAGGTCATCAGTAGTTAAAGGGGTTGTCCGGGTTCAGAGCTGAACCCAGACATACCTTTACATTCACCCAGGCAGCCCGCCTGAACAGGGTGTCGGAGCATCCTATGCTCCGATGCCCTCCGCTAATTAGCGCAGGGCAAAGGCATTTAGCCCAGTTCCGGTGACGTACCGGGCTCTGCCAGGCGGAGGCTTCCGCCCGGCAGTGAGCCCGGTGACGTCACCAGCACTGATGGGCGGGCTTTAGCGCTGCCCTAGCCAGTAAAACGGCTAGGGCAGCGCTAAAGCCGGCCCATTACAGCCGGTGACGTCACCGAACTCACTGCCGGGCAGAAGCTTCCGCCCGGCAGTGTGTTATGTAAATAAAAGAGCCCTTGCCCTGCACGATCCAGCGCAGGGCAAGGAAAGGCATTGGAGCATGAGATGCTCCGATACCCTGTTCAGGCAGGCTGCCTGGGTGAATATAAGGGTATGTCCGGGTTCAGCTCTGAACCCGGACAACCCCTTTAACTCCCGGAAAACCCCTTTAAGGAAATTTATCATCACAAGACACCTCCATCAGCACTCTGCACAGATGAAGTAATGGTCAGTACGCCCTGTTTCACTGCGCATGCACCAGGTACAGCTGGAAGTAGCTTGTGATGACTTACCAAACCTGTAGGACGCCAATTACGGGACCATTCACACGTGCGTAGTTCTGGGTCTGCATCTATTCCGCATTTTGGCGGAACGGGTGTGGACCCATTCATTTCAATGGCCCCGCAAAAAAGATGGAGCATGTTGCGAACAAGAATAGGCATTTCCATCATAGGGCTGGCCGTGTGCAGTGTTTTGCTGATCCACAAATATAGGGAAACGTCTGGACCGGCTCCACCCCGGTGATTCCTTTTCACAGACTGATCTTCTGAGTAGGGAAAAGCGAACTTCTGTTTTCAAGTTCGGCGTACAAGGTTCGGGTTATCCAGGAATTCCGTTATGGATTCTGCTACCAAGGACTATAAGTTACAGTCCATGGTAGCGGAATCCATAATGGAATTCTTAGATAACTTGAAAACAGAAGTTCGCTCAACACTTCTGAGTCATCCGGTTTCCGGGCAACCACTTTTAGAAAATGCACCCACACTATGGGCTTCATTTACATGGGCTGGTCAATAATTGGGGGATGTTCCTTCCATATACACAAGCCCATGGAAACAAAGGCAGCAGTCCCCCAAAACCAGCAAACTAGGACCATATTTAGCTGCACTTTATAATACATCCAAATTGTATAGACTTTTACCTTTAAAACCTAAACGTATGATACACAGGGAAAAAACACATACTAACGTCACATGCGTCTACGTGACGTCACTTGCCTTACTACCACTGGCAGCACCGGGAAAGTGGAGTCTCTGGCAGGTCAGGAGAGTGTTAGGGAATTACCTTTCTCCTCTTCATTGCGCTGGTCTGTGGTGAAGGCAATCAGGTTGCGGCAAGACCAGGCACATACTAGAGGGATGGAGGGGCAGTGGCTGGTCCGTGGTTTTCTGTCCCACTCACAGATGTATGCCACGTCCATGATGGCTGCCTGCCCGCCAGGGCACCGGGGTGGAAGGCTGGAACAGGGACAATGGGGAAAACAATAATCGCGTGATAATAGCGTCTAGTGGGGTAACCACCCGGCGAAGATAGGGAACGTACCAACCAGCAGCCTGTGGCTGAGCGGCGTCGCTTCCCGATGACCTCAGAGAATTTTGCATATCACTCCTTCCCAGGATGCATTGCAGGAGACACAGCACACATAACGCATGATATCTTTAGTAGTGAAAGTGAATTACATGAAACATTTCGCACAGTGTAATAAACAAGAAAGCCCCTAGAAAGTAACAGAGGAAAACATTGTTACCTTCTCGCCCTAATATAAAATTCTAGAATGTGAGGGACTATATATAGCTACTGCGCCACCTGTAGGTTCGTGCTCGCTTCGGCAGCACATATACTAAAATTGGAACGATACAGAGAAGATTAGCATGGCCCCTGCGCAAGGATGACACGCAAATTCGTGAAGCGTTCCATATTTTATTTCCCGCAAATCCTATATCTGGTTTTCTTTTATGAATGAAAATTTATTGCACCACAGTGTTTTAATGTGGAGTCACTTTCATACATTCTAGATAATATAAGCCTGCAGACTGGCATGTTTGTCACCATAGACTTAAAGGGGTTCTGCAGTTTTTCCAAACTGATGATCTATCCTCTGGCTAGATCATCAGCATCTGATCGGCGGGGGTCCGACACCCAGGACCCCCGCCGATCAGCTGTTTGAGAAGGCAGCTGCGCTGCAGGAGCGCCGGGGTCTTCTCTGTGTTTACCGCAGACCCAGTGACATCACGACTACTATCACTGGCCTGGGCGGGGCTAAGCTCTGTTCTTAGCCGCGCCCAGGCCAGTGATAGTAGTCGTGACCTCACTGGCCTGCGGTAAACACAGAGAAGGCCGCGGCGCTCCTGCAGCGCCGCTGCCTTCTCAAACAGCTGATCGGCAGGGGTCCCGGGTGTCAGACCCCCGCCGATCAGATGCTGATGATCTATCCAGAGGATAGATCATCAGTTTGAAAAAACTGCAGAACCCCTTTAAGCACTACTGCCTCATCTTAACCCTTTCTACCCCAGAGGTTTTTTCGGTTCTGCATTTTCGTTTTGCGCTCCCTGCCTTCAAACAGCCATAACTGTTTTATTTTTCTGTTCACATAGCTGTATGAGGGCTTGTTTTTTGCGGGACAAGTTGTACTTTCCACGCCACCATTTAATATTGCATATGGTGTAGTGGGAAGCGGGAAAAAAATTCCAAATGGGGTGAAATTGCAAGAAAACCACTATTCTGCTACAGTTCTACAGGTTTCTTATTTACAGCGTTCGATGTGCATTAAAACTGACCGGTTACTTTCATTCTACTGGTCAGTACGAATCCGGCAATACCTAATATGTATAGTTTTTCCTGCGTTTAGATGGTGATAAAATAATTAGAAAGTTGCCCTTTTTTTTTTTCCTTGTCATATCTTGACCCCTATAACTTTTTGGTATTTATGTTTACAGAGCTGTATGGGGGCTCATTTTTTGCGGGGCGGTCTGAAGTTTTTATTGATACCATTCTGGGGTGTGTATGACTTTTTGATCACTTTTTATTTAATTTTTTTTAGAAAAAAAAGCGACAAAACGGCAAATCGCCATTTGGACGCTTTTTTCCGCCACACAATTCGCCGTATTGGAATTTTTTTTTATATTTTAAAAGTATGGGCGTTTTCGGTCACGGTGATACCCATGATGTCTATATTTATTGTTATGTAGGTATTTATTTTTTACTTATACGGAAAGGGGGGTGATTTGAACTTTTATATCTTTTTTTATATATTTAACATTTTTTACATTTTTTTGTGATTATTTTAAAGCTCAAATATGAGCTGATATATTGTGTTTTGTTTTTTTTCTTTATGAGCAATCATGGATTTACTAGGTGTAGTTAACCCCTTCGCGACCAGCGCCGTACATGTACGGCGCTGGGGCGATGCGGGCACATGGCGCCCGCTCGCGGGTGCGGCGGGCGTCATGGCCGGCAAGTCTCTGCTGTTTCTAACAGCAGAGACTTGCCGCTACCTACCACATCGGCGGCGTCTTCTGGGTTGACTAGATGCCACACGTGATCACGGCATCTAGTTGCGTCTAAACCCGGAAGCGTTCGCTTCCGGGTGGTGTACAGACACCCCGTGTGACCAATCGGGGTGTCTGTACACCATATGAAAACTGTAATCCTCGCTGGTGAGGATTACAGTTTTCAAACTGCAATTCTTATTCTGGCCACTAGATGGCAGGCCAGGATAAGAAATGAGCAATTGATGGTTTTCTGAGCCTATAAAACCCAGAATTGCTCATAAAGAAAAAAAAAAAAAGCCACAATTTATAAGCCCATATTTGAGCTTTCTAATAGTAAAAAAAAAATTAAAAAAAAATGTTAAAAAATATATAAAAAATAAAAAAGATGTAAAAGTTCAAATCACCCCCCTTTCCGTATAAGTAAAAAATAAATACCTAAATAACAATAAATATAGACATCATGGGTATCACCGTGACCGAAAACGCCTGTACTTTTAAAATATAAAAAAAAAATTCCAATACGGCGAATTGTGTGGCGGAAAAAAGCGTCCAAATGGCGATTTGCCGTTTTTTGTCACTTTTTTTTTCTAAAAAAAATTAAATAAAAAGTGATCAAAAAGTCATACACACCCCAGAATGGTATCAATAAAAACTTCAGATCGTCCCGCAAAAAATGAGCCCCCATACAGCTCTGTACACATAAATACCAAAAAGTTATAGGGGTCAAGATTTGACAAGGAAAAAAAAAAAAAAAAAAAGGGCAACTTTCTAATTATGTTATCACTATGAAAACGCAGGAAAAACTATACATATTAGGTATTGCCGGATTCGTACTGACCAGTAGAATGAAAGTAACGGATCAGTTTTAATGCACATCGAACGCTGTAAATAAGAAACCCGTAGAACTGTAGCGGAATAGCGTTTTCTTTGCAATTTCACCCGGTTTGGAATTTTTTTCCCGCTTCCCACTACACTGTATGCAATATTAAATGGTGGCGTTGGAAAGTACAACTTGTCCCGCAAAAAACAAGCCCTCATACAGCTATGTGAACAGAAAAATAAAAGAGTTATGGCTGTTTGAAGGCAGGGAGCGCAAAACGAAAATGCAGAACCGAAAAAAGCTCCGGTCGTGAAAGGGTTAAATCCATGAATTGCTCATTTCTTATCCTGGCCTGCCATCTAGTGGCCAGAATAAGAATTGCAGTTTGAAAACTGTAATCCTCACCAGCGAGGATTACAGTTTTCATATGGTGTACAGACACCCCGATTGGCTAATCGGGGCGTCTGTACACCACCCGGAAGCGTAGGCTTCCGGGTTCAGACGCATCCTGATGCCGTGATCACGTGTGATCACGGCATCAGAAGGCCCAGGAAGTCGCCGCCGACGGAGGTAAGAAGCGGCAAGTCTCTGCTGTTAGAAACAGCAGAGACTTGCCGGCCATGACGCCTGCCGCACCCGCGAGCGGGCGTCATGTCCCCGCACCGCCCGAGCGGTACGGCGCCGGTCGGGGAATGTCAGTGCATCATCAGAAAGAGAGCTATTGTTTACATCAAGTTTTGATATTTTAGGATGGGCTGGCAATGACTACCCCCACCTGGAAGGGCATGCAGTACCGGGGCTGCACAGTGCCAGTCCTACCCACAGAAGTATATCTGGCACTGTAGATAAATGCCAGTCATTGGAAGAGGGCTGATCTACATTACCAGACACCACAGCACGGACATACACAACACGTCAGCCCTGGGTGTGGGTCCTCTGGTGGACACTGTGGAAAATTTTTGCACTGAACAGGGCACAAAAAGTTGCAGCTTTTTCACAGCGGAAAACTGGCATTCAAGCTTGATAGAATCCCAGCTTCTCTTCAAGGTATACACTAAGGACGTATACATTCAATGGAGATCTGTGACAAATAGTTTTCTGTCGATCTAGCTGTTGGAGGACTTGTGTTATTGGAACGGCATGGAACCACTATGCCAACTAACCACTTTGGCTTTGGGTGAAACTTAAAGGAGTTATCCAACCCCTAGAATGTCCCCCCTAATGCCCGTGCACTACTTACCCGGCTCCCCGCACGGCCTCCGTTTCACCTCCCCTTCGCATGGATCAAAACATCCAGGGGGCGAGGGAGAAGCCAATAGCAGCCCCTAGCGCACCCCTCAATGCTGCTACCTCCTGGAGTGGTTTTGCAGCTGACACACAGGAGTCAGAGACACCAGGGCAATGCACCAAGGGGTCAGGTAATATTCAGGAGACAGGAGGAGGTCGGGGCTGGCTGCATACACACATATCCAAGAATGAAGTCCAAGGTCAGGGCTGTCAGCTAGGCATTAGACAGAAAATAACACCTTATGCCAGAGACTAGGAAACTTAAAGGGGTATTGCCATCTAAGACAATAAGGGTATATCGCTAGGATATGCCCCCATTGTCTGATAGGTACACCTCTGGGACCCACACCTACCTCTAAAAAGAAGCCTAACATGAGGCTGCCAAAGTGGTGGTCAGCAGTGCAGGGTCCGGCCACCATCAAGCCTTCCTATTGGTCCGCCAAAATATTTTCAGCAGCTCCATAGAAATGATGGGGGGGGGGGGGGGGGCAGCCGCGCATGCGTCCTCGGGACTTCCCTGGCTCTGTTTACGAAATATGCCCCCATTGTCTGAGATGACACAACCCCTTTAAAGCGGCTCTGTCACCAGGATCAGCCCCGTAAACCAAACATACTGGCTGGTAGAGCTCAAATGCTGATTAAAACTGTACCTTTCTTTTGTCTGTATGATAAATAGCTGCAGAGAAATCAGCATTTTTATTCATATGCAAATGAGCATTCGGAGCACTGAGAGGCGGGGCTGAATATTCTGAGCACTGCTCTGTAACACCCCCTGTGCTCTGCACATGCCCTCCTCACCTTGACTGACAGGGCTAGACAGCAGGCTGAGGGCAGAGCGGTGTGCTACCAAGTAAATATCATATACACTATAGCTGCACCACACTGACAGGTGTATTACCTTTCTGAGCAAATATCAGTGCTGTATTCCCAGGCACAATGTATGATTATACAGACACCAGTAATGTATATTGCCTTATAAGCATAAAAACACCATAAACCATTATGAGGTGATGCTATAGCTTAGTGGTGTAGTGGTCTGCCTTGCATCTAGAGATTGCAATTCAAGTACCAGAAAAGATACATTTTTGGCCACAACTTATTACTGGTTTATTCACAGACACAATATATGATTATAAAGAAACCAGTAATATTTATTAGCTTTCTAAATATAGTAAAGACAGACTTTTCTTATGGGATAAATGTGGAAGAAAAACATTTCTGAAGGAAAAAAAAAAGCAATGTCTTATCTAAGATTCAAACCTGGGATTGCTACATACAAAACAACAACTTACCCACCAAGCTATAGCATCACCTCATAATGGTTCATGGCGTTTTTATGCATATAAGAAACACACATTATTGGTGTCTGTATAATCACATATTGTGTCTGTCAATAAAGCAGTTATATGTGTATTAGCTTTCTGAGCAGATGTCAGTGTGGTGCAGCTATGTATAATGTATGTGATATTTACTTACTAGCACACAGCTCTGCTGTCTAGCCCTGTCAGTCAATGGGACGGGGGCGTGTGCAGAGCACAGGGGGTGTTAGAGCAGTGCTCAGAATATTCAGTCCGCCTCTCAGTGCTCCGAATGCTCATTTGCATATGAATAAAAATGCTGATTTCTCTGCAGCTATTTATCATACAGACAAAAGAAAGGTACAGTTAATCAGCATAATGAGCCCTACCAGCCAGTATGTCTGACAGAGCCTCTTTAAAGCTCAGGCACCCTCCCACTGGTGAAGGCTGGCAAAGTGGTGGCCGGCAGTTCAGGGTCCAGCCACCACCAACCACCTACCGTTTTACACTGTGTGCTCAAGGTGGAGTTTTTAACATTGAAGTCAACGGGAAAACTGTTGGTGAGTTTCAGCTGTGGATTTAGCAGCTGAAAATGCCCATTTTCTGCTGCTGAATCAGAGGCAGATATTAGCTGTGTGAATACACCCTCAGTAACTGGATGCAGGAAAATTCTGACAGCAAGGAGAAAGAGGACACGTCTGCGCCACAGGTTGGAAGGGAAGGCCGGCTTGAGTAGCCAATGCAACAATTTGCTTTTTGTGGGAAGAGCTGACACTTTTATTGGTACAATTTTGGCAACTTGACAACTACTTCACACAGCATTGACAGGCACTCTCATGTGAACAGTGGTGTGGTTTGCCTAAACTCAGTTTAAGGACTCATGCACCTGACCGTATTTATTTTGCGGTCCAGAAAAAAATATGGATGACATCCGTGTGTATTCCGTATTTTGCGGAAAGGAACAGCGGGACATTTTTGGCAGAACGAACATACGGTAAAAGAATGCACCATTTTTTTTTGCAAACCTATTGAAATGAATGGTTCCACATATGGTCCACAAAAAAAAAAAAACCTGAAGGTTTAGAAACAACATCTCTTAGCAACCATCAGTGAAAAATGCATTGCATCCGGACTGCAGCCAGGTTACATTGGGATGCCATGCGTTTTTCACTGACGCCCCATTCACTTCTATGGGGCCAGGGCTGCTTGGAAAATGTAGAATATAGAACATGCTGCAATTCTCACGCAACGCAGAACTGATGCGTGGAAAAAAAACCCCACTCATGTACACAAACCCATTGAAGTGAATGGGTCAGGATTCAGTGCGGGTGCTATGTGTTCACGTCAAGCATCGCAGCCACGCGGAAAACTCACTTGTGTAAAAGGGGCCTAATAGTTGCAACTTCATGCGAGTGCTTTGCTGGGAGGCTGAAAACCGGACTGTCTGGCCGCCCTAGTAAGGAAGAGGCAGCAGTGGTTATGGAGCACCCGGCCTCTTCTAACCGCTGATCAGGGGGTGTCGGACCCCCATCAGTTCTGATATTGATGACCTATCCAGAGTTCACACTTTAGTTATTTCCATCAGTTATTGTCAGAAAAAACATAGAACAGGTTTGGCTCATAAGGGCACAGTCACATGGCCACATGGCCGCATTTGTGGTCTGCAACTTGAATGGGTCTGCGATCTGTAAAATACGGCAAAAGATAGGACATGTCCTATCTTTTGTGGAGCAGAGGCACAGAGCAAAAGCGCTTCCAAGTTTTTCCATGGGCCTTGGGGTCCATGATGGAAATATTTGAAGTGTGAACTCTGCCTAAAGGGCAGACCACAAATTGCGGTCCGCAATGTACGTGCACCATCCGTGGGGCCGGTGCTGACAGATGCAGACCCATTGAACTTGAATAGGTCCACAATCCGTCCGCACCGCAGAAAAATAGAGCATGTTTTTTTGCATTGTGGAGGCACAGACCGAAACCTTCCGGATCGCAAGGGAATGGGTCCGCATTCGTGAAATGGTGCGCACACGGCCGGTGCTCGTATATTGCAAGCCGGCCGGTATATGGTGGTCGTGTGCAACTGGCTGAGTAGCATCTGAATGAATGGCAGTGGTAGGGAGTCAGTAAGGGCGACTGTTTTTTTTTTTGTTTTTTTTAAACTTCCCTGCAAAATCCTGCCTGAATACGTTTATTTTTTTTTAACAGTCCAACAAGCACAATGCTGTCCATTGCATGTCAGATGTGCTTTGAATTGCAGCCCAGGCCCATTAACTTGAATGGGACTGAGCTGCGCCTAGGCCAGCTAACCTCTGGCACTCCAGCTGTGGTGAAACTACGAATCCCAGCATGCCCCATTCATTTCTATGGAGTTCTGAGAACAGCCAAGCAAGTGTGCATCTTGGGAGTCATAGTTTTACCACAGCTGGTGTGCCGGAGGCCTAGGCTATGTGACTGATATGGCCTAAGAGCTCACTGAGCACCACCATCTCTTCATATTGCCTTTGAATGACATTTCAGTGCTTCAAATGGATGTTTTGCAATGGGACAAAAAAAACGAACTAATGCACCAATGGGTGTAGGTTTCGAGAAACTTTCTGGGCACAGTCTGAAAAAAGGGGAAGAGCTTTGTGGAAAGTGTCCATGTCCCAAGCTTTGATGTTTTTGGCCAAAACTGCCCTTCCTCATTCAAACATTCATGTCTGTTCTCAAATCCGTGATGTGTTGTGAAGCTGCCCGTGAAGGATCCATGTTTGGTCTGTGTGTCCGTTTTTTGCTGTCCATGTGTCATCCGTGTTTCACACACTGCAGCTGAAAAATAATTTTCAAAGCATCTCTTCCTAATGATCTGTGAAACATGGATGGCATCTGCGGTTTTCACAGACCCATAGACTATAATAGGTGTGATAGATCTGTGAACATGGACAAAATAAAGCATGCATCCAAGCTAAAACCACAGACCGTGGTAAAACACACGTGTGAAAAAACACATTAAAATTAATGGGTATGTGTGCTGTCAGTGGAGAACATGTATACAGTAAGGCCCCATTCACAGGACTGTATGTATTCCGTGATCCGTATAAAAACGGAACGGAAGACATACGGAAAGTCTTCCGTAGTGTTCCACATTTTTGCGGACCCATTGACTTTAATGGGGCTACGGACGTGATTTTGCAGCCAAGTATAGGACATGTTTCATTTTTTTTTGCGGGAGAACTTCCGTTATATACGGATGCGGAATGCACACGGTGTGCATTCCGAATTTTTTTTCTCCTATGGAAAAATGAATGGGTCCGTATGGTTCCGCATCTTATCCGCATTTAATGTACATATGGTCGTGTGAATGGGGCCTAAAAGTAAGCCAACCACTAATTGGTATAAGTGTCTAGCCATGCACTCAATTTATCATCCAGCCTGAGGCACTGTGATCTGGTGCATGCCTGGACAGCCTAAATTTATGCCAGCTGTAGGATTAGAAAATCTGCCCAATATTTGCAAATTATAGGAAAGAAAAAAAATTCTGGGGGTTAAGAGTCACAGGCTGATATGAGCCTGCCAACCCTGTTCGCCAGTGTGCAGGGGGGCAGTGTTGCTGTGCTACCCCGATGTTTCCTCCCGCTCCCTATATAGAGAGAAGCAGCCAAGACATATCCGGGAGTTAGGTGCTTCGGTAAGGCTACCCTAGCCTGACTCCTTGATCTGTGAGCCCCCTCCCTGGAAATTGGTGGGACTGGTAGAGACTGATGGCAAGTATATGATAACAGCCTACACTTGTGAAGTTTTATCTTTATTGCTTAAAGGAAGCCTGTCAGCAGTTTTTAACACGATAAACAGTATAAACATACCTTTTGTAGAGCTTTTCTCATAAAGGAGTAGTGTGAATATGAAGTTTCATTCTGCCAGATTCTGCTTCAGTAAGGGCAGGGCTTCGCTGTGAAGTGTTTTCTTCATTGCGCTGCTTACAGCCCCTCCCCTCTGCTTGACAGATGCACTGGTCTCCAGGTTGGATGCTATAGCTGTCACTCAGAGCAGGGGGCACAGGCCGCAGAAGCAGAATTTGGCAGTATAAGGGTATGTTCACACTGATTTTTTATTTTTTTTTTGTAGGCTGAAAAAAATAAAAAGATTTTGGGATGTTTTTTTCCCATGACACTTTTTTTTATACATTTTTCATTCTGTCCATTGTCAATGGGAATTCTGGATGCAGATTCCATCTCAAAAATAGACAAGTCACACTTTTTTTTTCAGTGGTGCATTAAAATCAACTGGGAAAAGCTGCATAGTAAATATTCTCATTATTGCCAATGAGAAGCCCCACAAAATGGAATTGCATTGCTCTCCCTAGATCAAGGATCAGCAACCTCCGGTACTCCAGCTGCTGTGAAACTAAAACTCCCAGCATGCACATTTTCTTGGCTATTCTGTCCTTGTATTCTTATATAAGTGAAAGTAGGATTCTGGGAGTTTATTTCTAAACAGCTGGAGGTTGCTGATCCCTGCACTAGATAGTGCTGTCAACAGTTTAGCATGGTCAAAATTGCTGACAGACTCTGCACCTGGATGTGTTTGCAAGAGTTTTAAAAGAAACTAGGGCACCCAAGTGGCACATATTGGACTCCACAGTATACCCACTGTACATGCTGTACTGCTGTTTCCTTCGTGATCAGATGAGGACTGACCGTGCTGGGATGAGCACCAGTCTGGTTTGTGTAACCCCTTAAATGCCACAGACAATAGCAACCTTGGCATCTAAGCGGCTAGAGGGTGCGGACTCCCTCGGTCTCCCATCAAAACACCACAAATTTGTGGGGTGCCAATGTCTTGGCATTTCAGCCTAGGACTAATGAAGGCCCAGGCCTGCTTTCAGTGCACTTCTAGTATAGCACTGACAGGAAAATACATTGCATTTGCATGTGTTATAGTCCCATTGTGGGACCAGTACATAGAAAAAAACAAAAGTGAACTAAAAAAATAAATCCAAAGTTAAAATAAAAACAAACCCTTTTCAATTGGAAAAAAGCATTTCAATGAAAAAAAATTTCTAAGATGAAATCCCTTCCACATTACCAAAGCAGAGATATGAGCAGTTAAATAAGCCCGCCCCCCCCTTCAGTCTGGAGGAGGGGGAAGACAGTTGCAGAGCTGACAGGCTGCAGGAGGTAAGCAAAAATAGTAAAAGTATACAGAAGTGTGACATTATCATCACTGTACAGACCCACATAATAAAATGTTATTTTTTCCAAACAGTGAACACCGTAAATAAATTCCACAAAATGTAAAAATTGCTGTAAAATAAAATAAGCTATTTAATACACTATATATATACCCCAAAGTGGTTCCTAAAAAACCTACAACTAATCCCGCAAAATAAAAAAAAAAATTTACAAGAAAAAAATTAAAAAGTTATGACTGCTAGAACACAAAGGGTGGAAAGATTATTGGTCCTTAAGGCTAAAATTATGTCCCCAAGTTGTTCGCCAACAAGATTTACTGCAGACACATATTAAAAAGCTACAATAAAAAAGTGACATTTTTGGGAGGCTTTTTCCAATTTTAACATGACTGTTAGGCCGGTTTCACATGACCGTGTTTCACGGCCCGATACGGGCCGTGAAAGCCCGACCTGTGCTCCTCCAGAGGACGGGAGCGCACGGCGTCATTGGTTGCTATGACGCCGTGCGCTTCCTGAGGCAGCCGCCGTACAGTGAAACACTGTATACGAGCGTGTACAGTGTTTCACTGTACAGCGGCGGCCTCAGGAAGCGCACGGCGTCATAGCAACCAATGACGCCGTGCGCTCCCGTCCTCTGGAGGAGCACAGGTCGGGCTTTCACGGCCCGTATCGGGCCGTGAAACACGGTCGTGTGAAACCGGCCTTAAGAGGTTAAAATGATCCAATGACAAGTACAAGTTCTGCAAAAATTAAGCCTTCACACAGCTCCATAGAACGAAAAATAAAAGTTATGGGCCTTGGGGTGCAGAAATGCAAAAACATTTTCCTTTTTAAAATTTATTGTGCAATAGTAGTAAAACGTAAAAAAACAAACAATATGCATCTGGTATCTCTGTAATTGTACTGACCTAGAGAATAAAATTGTTATTCATGCTGAAAAATGAACGCAGCAAAATTTATAGCGTAAAAACTTAATGGCGGTATTGCTGTTTTTCCCACCCCTCCCCTCAAAAAGAGTTAAAAGTTAATCAGTAAATTATGTGTAAACCAAAATGGTGCCCTGCAAAAAAAACAAGCCCTCATAAAGCTACATCAACTGAATAACAAACCTATAGCTCTTGGACGGCGATGATGATTGAAAAAAAACAAAAACACTTGGTCACTGAAGCCAAGAACAGACTGGTCACTAAGGGGTTACAACACCTTACAACAAAATTAACACAATTGGGCCTATTGGTGCAGACTACAGTAAGGCCTCTTTCACACGGGCGTCACGGATTCAGTCCGGATGCGTTCCGGAAAATCTGCCCGCATCCGCACCAATCCGCACGCAATCGCAGTCAGTCCATGCGGGTGCGAAGCGTTTTAATGCGTTTTTCACGCGTGTGATAAAAAAAACTGAATGTTTACAAACATCATCTCTTAGCAACCATCAGTGAATCACGCATTGCATCCGCACGCAAGTTATTCACACAGCCCCATTCACTTCAATGGGGCCAGGGCTGCGTGAAAAACGCAGAATATAGAACATGCTGCGATTTTCCCGCAACGGCGAACTGATGTGTGAAAAACATCGCTCATGTGAAAAGCCCCATTGAAATGAATGGGTCAGTATTCAGTGCGGGTACAATGCGTTCGCATCACGCATTGCGCCCGTGTGAAAGGGGCCTAATAGTTGTCTGCAAAATGTAGAAATTGTCTGAGATCCAACAATATAGAAAAAGGGACAATTTGGGGGGTTCTGGATAGTGGGTCTCTTGGTATACTCAGGGGGGAGATTTATCAAAACTGGTGTAAAGTAGAACTGGCTTAGTTACCCATAGCAACCAGTCAGATTCCACCTTTCATTTTTCACAACTCCTTTGGAAAATGAAAAATGGAATCTGATTGGTTGCTATGGGCAACTAAGACAGTTTTCCTTTTATACCAGTTTTGATAAATCTACCACTCTACACTAGCACAGCGGCCAAGCTGAACAAGCAAGGTAACAACTTGGTGTAATTTCAATTTATGTTGGTTTTTGGCCTTAAAAAAAGTTGTGTATCTTGGCACACAGAATTTTCACAACTTTTTTTTTTTCCATTTTATCACTTTTGAAGTGGGTGGGAAAGCAGGCGTGTTTAACTTGTCAAACAGGTGTATGCCAGATTTCAGAAATGCAACCTTTTAAAAAAAAGTTGTGAAAATGTAGCAGTTTCACTCCTATGGGTGGGTGCAATAAAATACGATGTAAAATTTCCAGACATATTTAGAGATTTGCTTACACAGACTCAAGCAAAAGTCAGTCTCTCTCCTTGAGTCTTTGGAAGCCTGGAGTCACCAGTCACCTGTGGTGGACGTCTGATTCCAGTAGACTACATGAACCAGGTGAAGTGAGCTGAAGTCGCAGCTCTACCCATACGGTGCTGGCACACTGTGCAGTTCTTTCAGCATGCAGTTTTAATTAATTAAATCATTCCCACTATGCAGAACAGCAGGATTTAACAAGGCTGCTAAACTGAAAACGGCATCCTGAATGCACTGTGTGCCAGCACCCTAATGGAACAGAACAAGATGGCAGTAAACCAGGTCAGACTGAAGCTAACACTTTTGAGAAGCTGCAGATTGGGCGGCCCCCTTGAAATGAATGGGTTCACACCCATTCCGCAAAATTGCGGAACAGATGCGGACATGTGAATGGACCATTAGGGCCCTTTCACACAACCGTATGTCCTCCGAGACATACAGTCCGTGAGCAGGCCATATGTCCCGGAGCGACATCGATCGTGCGCACGGGAGCGCGCAGCATCATTGATTACAATGATGCTGTGCATGTCGGGCCGCCCGCGGGACTATTATATATAAAATCATATGAGTGCGGGACAATAATCCCGCGGGCGGCCCGACGTGCACAGCATCATTGTAATCAATGATGGTGTGCGCTCCTGTGTGCACGATCGATGCCGCTCTGGGACATATGGCCCGTATGTCTCGGAGGGCATATGGTCGTGTGAAAGGGCCCTTAAAGGGATATGCCAGTTATATCAAGTTAATCCCCCAGCAGAACCACCCAAAATTAACAAATTGACAGGTCAAGCATGTTTCATGCTGCTCCATTTATTCTCTGAGACTGCCGGAAATAGCTGAATGCTGTACTCTGCCACTCCATTCATTTTGGGTGGCCTTGCGGGATATGGTTCTTATGATTGGTGGACTCCTCACCGATCTAAGTTATCCCCAATCCTGTGACAAGGGGATAACTTGATATAACTGGAATACCCCTTTAAAAAAAAAAAAAAAACAAAAAAAAACAAACTGTCATTAAATTGCATTAATACAGTACATGACACGATGCTGGGTAGCATAACACACTCAATAAAAGCAATAAAACAAGACAAAATCCATTTTCTCTGAACCCATTTATTGCACGCTCTGTGCCCACATGTAGATTAGTTAGCACCTGCCAGCTGCATGCAAGCCTTGCTTTAAGACTCAAAGATCATTCATAACCTTGTATGAACAGGAAGAAAGTGACTATACAAACTTTTGAAACAAAGATAGAATCACTGAATTAAGAACTCTGGGTGGTCATTTATCAAACTGGTGTAAAGTAGAACTGGCTTTGTTGCCCATAGCAACCAATCAGATTCCTTCTTTCATTTTCCAAAGGAGCTGTCCAAAACGAAAGCTGGAATCTGATAGGTTGCTATGGGCAACTAAGCCAGTTCTACTTTACACTAGTTTGATAAATGACCCCCTGCCCGTATGAATTCAGAATGTCATTCTTTATGATAGACGGCTTCTTCTCCAATACTATACGAATAGTATACACAACCATAACGTGGTAATAAAGCATCCTAATGGCCAGTTCTTGCCGGGCTGGGGCTGAACTTCACTGGCTCTGTAGCTCCTTCTTTCAAAATTAGGAGGTGGCCCTTGAAGTCAAAGTCCCAGTAATCGGTAACTTCTGGCACATCCAAGTGATACGGAAAAAAATTTACCATGGGGTCAAAAGCCCTTCAAATGGGTAAATTGTTAAGAAGAGGAAATACTTTACATGAACAGAAGTATATTTAAATATTAGACACTTCACTGATAACTACGACATCTCCATAATCCCATGTGCCCCAGCCACTCACAATGGTGTGGCCTTGTCAATTTTTTATCTGCTTGTGCAGCCGGCTTTACAAATACACATGTACAATTCTATATAACGCATCTCTGATTTGCTTCATTTGTTGCCTATTGCTCTGCAACCAATATTACTGATCAGCTGTGAGCGTGAGAATATCTGACATGTAGAGAGCCAGGAGAGAGAAGAGCAGGTCACAGCGGAGTAATAACACACTGTGCGGAGCAATAAAGAACAATGCTGCTGGTAGACGGTTTGCTGGCTAAGGGTGCCTTCAGACGCGGCAGATTTTGTTGCAGAATTTTCCACAACTGAAAATCAGTTCCAGCAGCACGGTGGCTCAGTGCTTAGCACTGAGGTCCTGGGTTCGAATCCGACCAAGGACATCATCTGCATGGAGTTTGTATGTTCTCCCCGTGTTTGCGTGGGTTTCCTCCCACACTCCAAAGACATACTGATAGGGAACTTAGATTGTGAGCCCCATTGGGGACAGCCTGATGCAAAGTCTGTAAAGTGCTGCGGAATATAAATGAAAATAAAATTCATTTAAATTGGGCGGCAAGCGCATGTATTTCTGCAAGCCCCATTGAGGTGAACGGAACTGATTTTCAGCAAAATCCGCAGCGTGTGAAGGCACCTTAACTCCTCAAGTATAAGGCTGGCATCAGCATTTCATCTGGAGGTAGGATGAAAGCAGCAATTCTGGAGGGCAGAACTCTCTGTTCCTGTTGACCACACGCATCTGACGTTTGCCGTCGAAGTTGGAACCTAGACAGAGGGTAAAAAAGGGAATTAAAAAAAGAAAATGAACCAACCGGTTATAGTATTCATCAGCATCATATTCTCGTGGAGCTAAGCGTTTAACCTGATACTGTCATGAGATGGGGATGGGGATGCTTTATTCAGGGGCTAAACAAGCTGACACAGCCTTTTTCTACCTTTTACTGTGGGTACTGTACACCACTTCAGACATGCTTCTGGCGGTATATTCTGACAGTCAGAGGCTCTTCTCCGTTCAAAGTTGACAAGGTCTCTAACTGCTGGTTTGATGCTAAACCCAATTCATATTAAAGGGGTCATCCAATTTCATGGTATTCATGACATCACTTCCATATCGAAGGGGGTTCAACTCCTGGCACCCCCCACTGTTGTTTGAAAGGGCTGCAGTGCTCATGTCCTCATCTATCTTTTCCTGCACGCCATCCTCTTGGTTGCAGAGGATTTTACTTGAATGAGAGGAAGTTGTAATTACACCGCGCCACCACTACAATGTAGGTAAAGACCAAAGGGGAGGCAGTGCTAGAAAGACCGCCATGGCCCCTTCTAACAGATAAACGTAGGGGTGCCTTGAATCAGACCACCATCGATTTGATAATGACCTATCCTGAAGATAAGTCATAAACATCATGAAACTGGAAAACCCCCTTATTATACTTAAAAGGCCTCGACACCTACAAACACCTATGGTGACATTTTAAAGGGTTAGAAGTTCACTGCTTGACCAGACGGTAAAAGAAAAACCAATAACACCATTTAGTTATAATGACAGAAAAGGGTACTGAAGCCCCCCTCCTGTGGCTATCTCAACTTTCAGGCTAGATGTAGTGCAGCACAGCCTCCGGTGCTCGTGTGGCCATCTACAATGGCTGTCAAGGCCTTCAATATCGTTTTTCATTATAACCAAATAAAGTTTTTCTTTTTTGTTTTGCTTTTCCCGTCTGGTCAGGCAGTGAACTTTTAATACATTTCAGACGGAAACTTTTTTTTACCTACAGCTGTGATAATTGACATTTTAAAGGGTACCTGTCATTTTAACAAACTTTTTACATTGTCTTTAGGTGTTGAGGACCCTCCAAAATCGCTAAAATGAAGGGACAGAAGCGTTCAGCTCATTTTTGATCATCTCAGCTAGACTTCATTCTGTGAATCAGTACAAGGTTTGCTCTGCTCTTCATTCAGAGAAGAGCAGAAGAAAGTTGGACATAGTGCTCAGCTGAGCGCTTCTGCCCCTTTGTTTTAGTCATCGGTGGGGGTCTCAGCTCCTCTTCTCCAATTATGAAAACTTCTGACATGGCACTTTGCTTGCTAAAATGATATGTATACTTTGGAGTGAGTTGGTCGATGTAGTGCAAATATGGCCTACTGATGCGTCCACGACCACCAATAATTTCCAGAACAAAATGGGCTTGCACTGTTTTACAGGGACACTAAACCCCCATATGATATTTAAGTTACTGGAAATCTGGGCACTGCTGAATGGATGTTGCTGCTCCATAATTTATGAAACCGGTGGAGTCATGCGCTCAAACTCCACCATTGTAATCTTCTAACATGCAGCACGAACATGCCAAAAGGTCAATTCTGGGCAGATTTTCACCACTTGAAAAATAGGGGGTCACAGACTGCATCATATGATGTGATTCCTTTTAAGAGCTGCTGATTGGAAGGAACCATGTGATACAAGCTATGACTCCACAGAAACCGGAAATACTTTCTTTACATCTCCCTTTTGGGACTTTGTAGGACTGTTTAGTAGGTACAACTGTATCCATTAGTTGGGGTGTAAATGCTCTGACTAGTAGAACTATAAAAGAGGTCTTATTTTATAAGGTCACAGTATCACATACCAATATAGACCTTCACACGGATAGCCCCTCATTGTCATTTGTCCTGTTAGCAATGTCCCAGGAGCCTGTATTCTCATGGTTAGTGTTGAGTGAACTTGTGTTTTCAAGTTCGGCGTACAAGGTTCGGGTTATCTAAGAATTCCGTTTTGGATAATTTATGGTCCGTGGTAGCAGAATCCATAACGGAATTCTTAGATAACCCGAACCTTGTATGCCAAACTTGAAAACACAAGTTCGCTCATCCCTACTCATGGTGCACTGCAAAAACACATGTACCGTGTTTCTACGAAAATAAGACAGGGTCTTATATTATTTTTTTCCTCTGAAAAAAGGGCTAGGGCTTATTTGGTGGTGTAGTGTCAGTGGCTGTTACTAGCACTCTCTCTCTCATATTCTCTCTGAGGCAATTGCACTGTGCCCTATCTCTCTATCTCATCTCTGCACTTGGGAGGCAGGACTCTGGCAGTGGCACCATGCTCTCTATGGTATCTCCTCTCTGGAGGCAGGACACGGGAGGCAGTAGACGCGTCTCGTGACTGGGTGAGTGGATTCTGCCGTGCCTGCTACCGTCCTAGCACTGGAGGCGCTCACTGTATGTAGGGGTTATATATGGAGTAAGGCTTACATTCTAAGCCTACTCCAAAAACCCTGCAAAATAGCGCTAGGGCTTATTTTTGGAGAAACAGGGTAGTAAAGCCAATTGTCAGCATCCCATGGGATGCCCAGTGTCTGCATTGCAACAAGAGAATACAGACTGATGGAATCATACTGGAGCACTGAATACCCTTAATATAATCCAAGCTCACGCTTCAGTAATACGGCAGGGCTTAGTACATATCATGAAGCATCCCGTCCCAGGCACCATAACTGCATTCGAATATTTCACAATCTGCATCCCAAACAAATCCCAGAGTTCTTACTGGCAGAGGCCAGATCCATGTACTGACACACAGCATGCAGCAGGAGGCGCTGATAACTGCGAAAGAACCAGATGAGAAACAATGAGACTGAAATATATAGCACATGGAATGTACTATAGAAAACAGCAATGCATTTTATTTTAAACGTTTGTGGCACTGGAGGTCTTCTCTAGTTAAATAGACAGATTCAGAAAACTGTAAAAAATAAAAATATATATATTCTTACCAGTTTATATAGAGCTATAATCTACATATAACAAAACAGAACGTCACATCTGTACATAGAAAAGAGATCTCAAAGGAACGTTAGAACTTTTCAAATAAACACCATATTTTGTGCTGGTTCTGATTTTCCATATGTTTTATACCATAGGTTTACATTTACAGTACTGCTGGTTGCTACTAGAATTATTGACATCAAGCCTAAAAAGGCAAGTCTTAAGATCTGACAATTCCTTCTGCAATGCTTTATTAGGTCAGGTTCACATTTGTGGCGGTCACTGTATCCTGAATATATCCCGGCTTTCGGGGAGACAAAAAATAAATAAATAATAATAATAAATAAATAGAAGCATTTTTGTCCAGTTGAAAGCCGATATATATATATATATATATATATATCTCTACATACCAGAAAGCGTCCGGATCTTATTATAACGAATGGGGATTCAGCAGTGCACGTTGGTATATAGCTATGCCGGATACAGTGAACTGCAGCAGTCTGCTCCTCCACCAGAACAGACTGCCGGAGTTCACAGCACAGATGTGAACGCAGCCTTAGATTTAGTTAAAGGAGTTTTCCGTGTTATAGATAATGACTTAACCTTTGCACAGCCAATCAATCTCAGATCAGTAGGATAGGCCATCACTATCAGGCGCCAGAACTAATGCAGAGAATGGAGTCGGAAGCATAACTCCATCCACTGTGCAGCAGCCATGTCAGGTTGCTGCAGCTCGGCTCCCATTCAGGTGAACAGAAGTAGAGCTGCAGGAACCAGTACTTGGAGAAGTAAGAAATGTCTTCGTATTCCCAAGCAGCATATCACTGCTGGGTGTCACATCACCACTGAAGCCAGGGTTTGGCTGCAGGGGTGGGACATGATCCTGTCTGTGTGGAAGTTTACAGATGGGGCCAGAAGACCTGTGATAGGTACTGGGAAAGAGCAGCGGGGAGCAGGTGAAGTATTTTTTTTTTCACCATAGGCACAATAGGTTGGGTTGAAATTTTCAAAAGTAAAAAAGCTGGACACCCTCTTTAAGGATCTTCAAAAGTTTGTATTGTATTTGCAAACATGCTCAAATTGTCTTCACATGTGGCAGAATCTTTCCGTGACTGAAATTCAGTTCCATCCATTTGAATCGGGGTGCATTGGCAGCAAGCATGTGAATTTCTGCAAGCCTTGGTCTGATGAATGGAACAGATTTCCAGTTGCAGAATTTTTTTGTAACACAATCTGCTGCATGTGAAGGCACTCTAGCAGAAAAATGGAATAAAAACAAAAACGGTCCTGTGGGGCAGTAAGCCATTACATGGACCCCTGTGGAGACCCTCCTGCCTGCATCCTATCGATAACTTTACCGTGCACAATATATTAAACCAGATTGACTGTTAGGAAATCAGTAGATGGAGCGTACCTCAGTGTCTTCAAGGGGTTGTCTCACTTCAGCAAGTGGCATTTATTATGTAGAGAAAGTTAATACAAGGCACTTAGTAATGTATTGTGATTATCCATATTGCTTCCTTTGTTGGCTGGATTCATTTTTCCCATCACATTATACACTGCTTGTTTCCATGGCGACCACCCTGCAATCCCTCAGTGGTGGCTGTGCTTGCAGCTTTTTCCTATATTGTGCAAGCATGGCCACTAACGCTGGATTACAGGGTGGTCATAACCAAAGAAACAAGCAGTGTATAATGTGATGGAAAAAATGAATCCCGCCAGCAAAGGAAGCAATATGGACAATCACAATACATTAGTAAGTGGCTTGTATTAACTTCCTCTACATGATAAATGCCACTTGCTGAAGTGAGACAACTCCTTGAAGACACTGAGGTACGCTCCAGCTTCTGATTTCCTAACAGTCAATCTGGTTTAATATATTGTGCACGGTAAAGTTATCGATAGGATGCAGGCAGGAGGGTCTCCATAGAGGTTCATGTAATGGCTTACTGCCCCGCAGGACCATTTTTCTAACAATGTTTATGCGGAAGCAGATAAATCCACAGTGTGGAAAACATGAATGTAAAAAAAACTGAAATATAATTGCACTCAAATTCTGAGTAGTTAAAGTGGTGCTTAACCTAAATGTGTCTTTATTAAAACATTTAAAAGGGAATTTTTATTAAGACACCCTGATAAACACACTTGAATATTGCCTTGGTCTTCAAATACATGGCCATGGACTCTGCATGTCAGAATGCCATCTTTTATTACATGCTGTGCAAACCACGTGCAATATGAAATCGCACAATTAATCAAGTGTATTGTCAATGACATGATGTTTTATTTCCCTTTTCAGACAGAACAATAAATCCTAAGAGCAGAGCACCGCGGTCATGCTGACAGCTTCCAATTTGGTGGTAGGCTTTTAAAGGGTTTTTACATTAGTGTAAATGTCACTTAAATATAATTAAAAAGATGCTGCTGAAAATGCGTATGACCACATGGGGTGTATATGCTGCAGATTTACCCCTGCAGAATTGTGGATGGAAAATCAGTAGAATTTTACAGCAGCAGCAAAGTGAATTTAAATCCACATGCACATAATAAATCCATGTGGAGACTGAAATGCAGTGCAGCATGGTCAATTTATACAGCAGCTTTCCCAGGTGCAAAGCATAGGGTGAAGTCCACAGCAAAATTGGCATGTGAGCACAGAACAGTAGACCCATGGTGGGGCTGAAACTCACAGCTTCATAAATCACTATGATACTGAATTTAGGACATGCTTTTATGAAACTGGCCTAAGGGTGCTGCCACACGTTGAGTTTTTTTTGCAGTGTTGGTGGCCAGGTGTGGACCACGAAAGGAGAGAACGTATAAAGGACAGATACTACCTAGCTGTTTATTTGAATCCCCTTCTGGTTTCGGCTTGAAAAACTGCATTAAAAAACCTCAACGTGTGGCAGCACATTTATGCCCCTTTCACACGAGCGGGAGACTCGCATGTCTCCCGCAACGCATCTACAGGGCTGGACTCGGCACTGACAGGGATCGCATATAATGCTCTACGATCCCTGTCCATGCCGAGTCCATCCCTGTAGGTGCGTTGCGGGAGACATGCGAGTCTCCCGCTCGTGTGAAAGGGGCATTAGGGTAGGTTCGCACAGATTTTTGGAGGAGGTTTAAAGGCAGATCTGCTTGCAGCTTTTTCAGCCCAGGCCAGAAGTGGATTTGAAAGGAATTGGAAATATAAAAGAAAGGACTTATGATAACATATTAAACATATGATAATGTTTTATTGTTTCAACTTTGCCACTTTTAGCAGTGAGGTAATCTCCCCTTGGTTTTCTTTCACATCCTCAGACTCTGGCACACCGTTCTTTATTACTGGTGTTTCAGGAAAAGGGCAGGATAGAGCAAGGAAGGAACTGAGAAAAGTCCCCATGCTGACAGTTGTTTTATACACGTGTTTGTTATTTGAGCACCTGTACTATTCAAGCAGCATTCCCGTGGCCTACAGTAAAGATGTCAGAGTAGGGACCACCACTCTTTGATATTTACTGCTCCGGCACAGCAGCAAGATTACAGGACCCAGGCATCGGAGCAGCGTGGATGCTGGCCCTGTCAATCTCACAGGGAGGGGGAGAGGTGGAAGTGAAGAGGTGTGCCTAGTACCTAGGGTTGAGCAAACGTCTGTTTTTAAGTTCGGCGTACAAGATTTGGGTTATCTAAGAATTCTAATAAAAATGAAAAATTGGCCTGTTAAGGGAGAGGTATTACCGATGCAAAGAAATTCTTATTTTTGGTATATGGAGATGAGGTGCTAACAGTGTTGAGTGAACTTCTGTTTTCAAGTTCGGCGTACAAGGTTCGGGTTATCTAAGAAAGATCTTAAATTATGGTCTGTGGTAGCAGAATCCATAACGGAATTCTTAGATAACCTGAACCTTGTACGCCAAACTTGAAAACAGAAGTTCGCTCAACACTATTAGCACCTCATCTCCATATACTAAAAATAAGAATTTCTTTGCATCGGTAATACCCCTCCCTTAACAGGCCAATTTTTCAGTTTTAGCAATGGCCCTATCTAACTCATTCATTTCTAAATCAGCCTATAAGTATTTGGTATTTTCTTTTACAGGACACATTAGACCTTTGTTTTGAGCCATTTAGATGACAGATATAATTTTTTTATAATATTTAAAGGGAAAACTAAAAATGATTAAAAAAAAAAATATTTTTATCAATTTTTTTCTGTTACAAAAGGTCTCAAGATAAAACCATTACCGTATGTGTGTACCATGAAAATGGACGCCATTTGTGTAATATATCTACTGGCTGGGCCCGCAGCAACACTTCAAAAGGACTAGAGCACGTTTTGGATTTTGGCGGCCTATTTTTCTACTGTTGGTTCTATGGCACCGTGCTGCCAGTACAGATGATGGCCAGCGTTAAAACTTTACAAGCTCCTTCAAAGTGACCAAAGTATTAATCTTGGGGAAATTTTGACATTTTAATTTTTTTAAAAACTTTTTTTAATAAATGAAAAAAATACGCGTTTGTATATTTTATGCAGAACCCTCCCCCCACTATACTAAATATAGTTAAAATGAATTCCTAGCTTTTCAATTTTTTAACAAAAAAGAAAAAAACAGTGTGTATATTTATAAATTTTACATACAAAGTTTGCTATACTATTGCTAAAAGTAATATACAGTATATAATTCATGGAAAAGGGAGGAAAAAGATGTGTATACATAGTCTTCTATACTATTGTTAATACTGGTAACTATAGCTAGAATTTTATTTTATTCTTTATTTCACTTTTTAATGTTTTATTACACTTATTTTTTTTAAGTACCGTATTTTTCGCTTCATAAGATGCACTTTTTTCCCCCCAAAAGTAGGGGGAAAATTACTGTGCATCTTATAAAGCTAATACTAGTGATCGCTTCTATTATGGAAGCGCTCACTAGTATGTATTAGGTGCCGGGAGTGGGGAAACATACTTGCCCTCCTGCGCTGCAGCTCTGCTTCGTGTCCGGTGCTCCTCTGTCTTCTCTTGCTGGCGCTGCACTGTCCTGACCGCATACAGCGTCAGGACGTAGTGCGCACACTCTGACCTGACGCTGCACACAGTCAGGTGACAGCGCCGGCAGGAGAAGACAGAGGAGCGCCAGACCCAGAGCGAAGCCACGGCGCAGGAGAGGTGAGAGTTTTTTTATTTTATCCTTATGGGTATAATATGGTGGCACAGTGGGCTGATCTGAGGTCTGATGGGGCCACAGTGGGCTGATATGGGGGCACAGTGGGTTGATGTGAGGTCTGATGGGGGCAAAGTGGGCTAATATGGCGGCACAGTGGGCTGATATGGGGGCTGATGGGGGCACAGTGGGCTGATATGGGGGCACAGTGGGCTGATGTGAGGTCTGATGGGGGCAGAGTGGGCTAATATGGCGGCACAGTGGGCTGATATGGGGGCTGATGGGCTAATCTGAGGTCTGATGGGGGCCTGACATGGAGGGCTGATGGGGGGGTCTGATGTGATGTCCTGAAATTTATGGGGGGGGTCTGATAGGAGGTGTGATGAAAAATATTTTTTTTCTTATTTTCCTACTCTAAAATCTGGGGTGCGTCTTATCAAAGGGTGCATCTTATAAAGCGAAAAATACGGTATTTAATTTTAATTTTTTTTTTTACTTTTTATACATGAAAAAAAGTGATTTAATCCCTTCCTCCATGCAGGCTCAGGATGAATTTTACAGCCAGCAGGTGAGCACTTTTCTTGATGAAGAAGAGAACTCCCCTGCCGGCTTTTACACTTTACACTGTGATGGATGCCATGCATAAACACCGTTTACTGTCTGCCGGCAGATCGCAATGTAACCCAATGCTTTTATACGTCAGGTTACCGCTACGACGTCGAATGTCCTGCATTAGTAAGCAAGTGGTTAAAGTAGCATTCTAAGCAAAACAAATACACATCCTTTATACATGACAGAAATCATGATGTCCACTGACGTGGTCGTTACTGACATGGAACCCCCCCCCAACCCCCCCCCCCATCCCCCGACCCGCGGACACTTTCTGTACCTGTTTTCCATCATAGCAATGTACACAGATTCTGGGCTGACTGAGAAAAATGAAAGCATCTCCTCTTCCAAGTCCTCCAGTGTACCCTGGTTAAAGAAAAGATGCAGCAACAATTACATTATTCAGATGATAAACTTTTGCAGGTTGTCGCCACCCATGAAGACCTTGCTTGCTGGAGCTTTAAACCTAAAGCGGGCCATATACTGTGTCAAGAGGCATATGTTACAATGCATCTGCAATCTCAGGAGTAAATCTCAACCATCTGCAAGGGATTTAGCAGAATACATGTAATAACAGTAGCCTTCGTATGTATTATTGAGTATGGCTGCGGTGATATCTTTGTCACTTTCCACCTAAGGCCAAAAAAAAAAAATCCTCTCAGTTCTGGAGAATGCTGCCGGGTTTCTACTTTCCCTCTGTATCTCATGAATTATGTAATTTCATTAAGAACTGCACTCATTCTTAATATTACATTTTTATGAAGGGTTATTACCTAGAGCTGGCCACACAATTAACCAAGGTCATTTTTTAAGCCTTTAGGACCACATAATTTTTTTTTTATCTTGCCATTCAGGAACAAATGACAGTTTCATTCTTGCATTAACCCAGCAACATTGGGAGGGGGGGGGTCCTATTTGTGGTACACGTTGTTGTTTATGCACATACAGTTTTGGGGTACGTATACTGTAGGACAACTTTCATTTTTATGTTTTTTGATCACTCATCAGGTGAAGGCATCCTTGATGCAGCACCCAAAATCATTGTTTCTGGGCAACAGATCGTCCTGTGTAAATCTGCTACCCAGAAACAACGAATCTCTATGTGGAGGAGCAACTGCAATAGTGATGAGTGGTCACCATACAGTGGAGGCGATTGCTGCATGTAAATCAGGCAATTTTCAGAAACAAAGCTTCATTACACATAACTGCCTGGTCAGTCAGCCCATGTAAAGGGTCATTTAGTAAAGTGGGGAGAAAGAAGAGTCTGATAAGAGAAGGAAGTATTTTTTCTGTGAAAAGATATATTACAATGTTTCTTAGATTAGCATGTACTATTCATTTATGGGGGGAAAAAAAACATGAGTTACTCTTTAAGATGGGTCAACTACCTAAAGCCCTTAATGTACCATTACCTCAAGGTAATAAGGGAACTAGCTAATGATATATGTATGATCTATGTATACTTTGCCTTTTTCTGCTGTACAGTAATTACTTTATATAATACAGTTAAAGGGGTTATTGAAGACTAAACTTTAACAGCCCTCTTAAAGGGTTTCTGTCATCAGAATTTAGCCTACAAAACCGAGTGTCATTTGCAAATCGCAAATGACACCTGATGACAGAAAGCCTTCTTTTATAGAAATCTTAGAACATACAACTTACACCTTCAACAAAAAACTAATGACTCATATATATGAACCCCTATTCAAATGAGCAACGGACTGGATCAATAATAAACAACCTACAAAGAGCAAAGAAGTCTACTTGGCTCATAAATGTAATCTTTATTAAGAAAATTCCATAAAACATACAATTAAAAGAGGTAAGGAAAAAGAGTTTCACAAACAGAAGTGTGACTCTCCTAGACCAAACATATCCCCTCTTATATAATATATTTGGGCAGTACAGACATTTGGTTTGACTGACTTATATATAATCGACAAAGTGCACATCAGTATCAAAAAGGGGACAAGTGAAGTATCAGTTGTCCCTCCGTGCATTTATAAATAGTGCAAAAATCAAAGACAGCACAGTCCAATGTCTTATCAATATACAGTACTTACCCACAGAAGGGGAGTCAGTCCAGGAGAGTCACACACCCCAACGTACGTTTCGGCCCCTCGCCTTCCTCTGGAAGGCGAGGGGCCGAAACGTACGTTGGGGTGTGTGACTCTCCTGGACTGACTCCCCTTCTGTGGGTAAGTACTGTATATTGATAAGACATTGGACTGTGCTGTCTTTGATTTTTGTACTATTTATAAATGCACGGAGGGACAACTGATACTTCACTTGTCCCCTTTTTGATACTGATGTGCACTTTGTCGATTATATATAAGTCAGTCAAACCAAATGTCTGTACTGCCCAAATATATTATATAAGAGGGGATATGTTTGGTCTAGGAGAGTCACACTTCTGTTTGTGAAACTCTTTTTCCTTACCTCTTTTAATTGTATGTTTTATGGAATTTTCTTAATAAAGATTACATTTATGAGCCTTTTATAGAAATCTGTACGGTAGTTTTTGTTAAAATAGCGTTTTTATAATATGCTAATTAGGCCCCCTAGGTGCAGTAGGCGTGAACCCTGCACCTAGGAGCGGCCGTAATAACGCCCCTTACCCCTCCTCCCTTGCGTTGATTGACAGGGCCGGGCAGCCATCTTTTTCGTCTCCCGGCCCTGTACGATCGCGAAATCCCGCGCCTGCGCATTGCGATAAGCAATCCGCGCATGCGCATTGATGAAGCCGGGACCCGGGCGGCCGCCGGCTCTCAACGCGCGTGCGCAGATTGCTTATCGCAATGCGCGGGATTTCGCGATCGTACAGGGCCGGGAGACGAAAGAGATGGCTGCCCGGCCCTGTCAATCAACGCAAGGGAGGAGGGGTAAGGGGCGTTATTACGGCCGCTCCTAGGTGCAGGGTTCACGCCTACTGCACCTAGGGGGCCTAATTAGCATATTATAAAAACGCTATTTTAACAAAAACTACCGTACAGATTTCTATAAAAGAAGGCTCTCTGTCATCAGGTGTCATTTGCGATTTGCAAATGACACTCGGTTTTGTAGGCTAAATTCTGATGACAGAAACCCTTTAAGAGTGGCTGGACCCACTAGGCTCCTGGTCTCCTCTGCTGGATTCCAGCTGCATTGCTCCATGGCCTGTCACCCGTGCGGCACATGACCCAGTACCATACTGCATGGGTGATGTGGAGCGGTGTAGCCAGAATCCAGTGACAGGAACAGGGTACAACCATTTCAAAGTCTAGTATTGGATAAATCCTTTATAGGGGACCTATCAGAATAAATAAAAAAATAAAAAAAAAAAAGGTTCTACTTACTTTCCAGGAACCCCCTCTGTTTGCATGCTGCTGTTCTATCCTTCCCACTGGCCGACCTTGGTTGCCCTGACTGCAGAGATGATGTACCACATACTACATGTGACCACTGCAGCCAATGACTGGCTTCAGCGGTGTTATACGGTATACCGCTGAGGCCAGTGACTGGCTGCAACGGTCGTCTGAAGTATATAGCAGATCATCACTGCAACCAAAACATTACGTCACAGCTGCGGGGAGGAGAGGAGCTGCTGAGCTGGAACACAGATGGTTCTGGAGAGTTAAGACTCCTGCACAATTAAGGGCTCTGTGCCTATGTCCTATCTTTTGTTGTATTTTGCGAACCATGGACCCATTCAAGTCACAGGGTCTACATCGGGAGTACACACGGCTGGCCCATGCATTATTGACCGCTATTTGCAGTCCGCAGCACGGGCACTGAACCCTTACATTTGTCTGCATGAGCCCTAAGGCTAGCCTTCGTGAGATCCAGCTGGTTATTCCAGCTGGGAACAGCCTGCTGGGTCTCTCTGTATTTGGCATTACCGGAAGCTACATGGATGCAGTCCGACCCCATTAACTATAATGGGGACCGGCGGAGAGCGAGATGCAATCCGGCAAATATGCTGAGAATAGGCTTACAAATACCACTGTGCGCAGAACAGCCTGATGGATCTCACGAACGCTAGTGTGAAGCTAGCCTAAGTATAACTTTGAAATGAAAATCACATTAGGCTAACGTGAGCCAAGGCTGACTATTCTGAAGGGCCAGAAACAACGAATCTCTATGTGGAGGAGCAACTGCATGCCGCTGGGGTCCTCTCTATTCTGCTCAGATATTGGAGGAAGAAGTCTATTTTTGGAGAGTCTGGCAGTGGCTTCCTCCACTGTTACCATTCACAACACATGTACGCTTGTCCATGGGTATTTGGGGGGGGGGGGGGTTAGGGGTCAGCCATCAGCTGAATAAGTGTTCAACCAACAGTTTTGTAATGTTTCTGGCTAGTTTAGTTTAGGACGTAACAAACTAATGATAAACACTACAGCGTGCGGACCGGACAAGATGCTGACTCACAAGTGATACATTTATCAGCCCTGAACAGACAGAGGAATATGGTGGAAGAACTGTTGCGGAAAAGGATGTGTCTGACTAGAACAACACAGAATTATATCTACCGTATTTTTCGTTTTATAAGACGCACTTTTTCCCCCCCAAAAGTAGGGCAAAAATTGCGGTGTGTCTTATAAAGCGAATACAAGTTCCATTATGGAACCGCTCACTTGTATGTTTTAGCTGCGGCACCCCCATCAGACCTCAGATCAGCCCACCCAGCCCCATAACAATAAAATAAAAACCTCTCTTACCTGTCCTGCGCCATGGCTCCGCTCCGGCGCTCCTCTGGCTTCCCGGGCCGGCGCTGCACTGTCTTGACTGCGTACAGCATCAGGACGTAGTGCTGACAGGTGCTGCGCAGGACAGGTAAGAGAGGTTTTTATTTTATTGTTATGGGACTGGGTGGGCTGATCTGAGGTCTGATGGGGGCACACTGGGCTGATCTGAGGTCTGATGGGGGCACACTGGGCTGATTGAGGTCTGATGGGGGCACACTGGGCTGATCTGAGGTCTGATGGGGGCACACTGGGCTGATCTGAGGTCTGATGGGGGCACACTGGGCTGATCTGAGGTCTGATGGGGGCACACTGGGCTGATCTGAGGTCTGATGGGGGTCTGATGTGATGTCCTGAAATTTATGGGGGGATCTGATGAAAAATATTTTTTTCTCATTTTCCTACTCAAAATTTGGGGTGCGTCTTATCTTCGGGTGCGTCTTATAAAGCGAAAAATACGGTATAATCTCAATAACAAAAGCCTTGATTACAGAGGGCACCACATTCTGTGCTTAAATTACTACCAAGGACACCAAATGCAGTGTAGCAAGTTGTACAGTGCCATCTGGATCTATATATTACGTGGTGCGGCAAGCTTACTAACTCTCCTATCAATTAGATGGAAGGTTATTTTTTTCAGATGGAGGTTTAAAAATGTAGTCTAACCCTTTCACTTCCAAGAACACATGTAATGCAACAGGATTTTAAATGCTTTCTATGGCTAGAATGCAGTAAAAGGACTAGATGTTAATATTTTACGGAGTCTATTATCGTCATCTCTCCTGCTATACTTCCTCCGGTGATGCTCCATTGCTTAGGAGGGAGTATATATAAACGTTCGGTTTGGATTGCGTGTTTTTTTAATCATTTCTACCAAATAGAGAGATGAGCAGTTGCATGTGGAATCACCCTCTGCACCTAAGGAGGCCATCAGTGTACACTTTGAGATGCCTACTGTGATTTTTGGTATGTTTTGTTCTGGTGAATATGTGCTACACATCTGGAACTTTTTTTTTTTTTTTTTTTTTTTAGGAGGTGCTGGTGTCTCAGGATTTGTTAAGGTCAAGGAATAATTTTTTTAATTTTCTTTCGCTTTGATGCAAAACTACACAAAAGTTCCCTTTACTGTAAAGTGCTGGTTGGCTTTACCACAATATAACCCATATCTACTTATTTGGGTATTCAAAAAAGTGTAAAAATTGTTCTGGCAGTGACAGCATTAAAATAATTAGGAGTGATTGTTATAAAGGAAATTAACAGTTACTAACCATAGGTATCTGGCGTCTTTTCAGGGTGCAACGTAGACTCCGGCTGATCCTCTGATAACACTCCTCAGGGGTATAAGAAGGATGTTCTAAAATGGTGGAAAGAAACATCATCATCTTTAAGCAGCTTTACATCAAATTAAAGAGGAACAATCGCCAAAATGATTAGCTAGTAAAAAAAAATTTTAAAAATATCAGTGAAAGACCTTTTATGCTATGCTCTGAAGTTACCACTAGGCACCCTCACAGGAGGGGTCTGCACCGTGACGTCATCATCCTAGCTGCCATAGATCTGTGCTTTATCCCTAACCACAAGATCTTGTGATTAGTTACAAGATCTCACAGTTTAGAAATACAAAGATGCTTGCACTTGCTGAAATACAGAATTAGAAGTGGCCAGCAGCAGACACTGCATGCACTTGATCAGCGCCGAGATGGAGGCTGGACTGAATAGGCATCCACAAGATGGCGCCAGGACGGAAAAGATTTTACATACATATTAGTAAATGTTATTCACAGATGTTACATCCGATAATAAGCATTCAAATACCTGTCCTCTTATCCTTGCATTTATTAATCTTCTCTCTTGGTTTCCGGACTTCCTGCTCCAGATAAACAAGAACTTTCTCCTGCTCTTCTCCAGAACGGTTCATGAAATCATTCCAAATCTGTGTGGAGACAAAGAAATAAAAAACACACTAAAAGCCACTGCAGTATTACAATATGACTATCTCCAGCAAGTACAATGGTTAAAGATTCCAGTGGCATATCCACAGACTGCCAAAAATCCCTGATAGGTGTGGGTTTCACTTCTTGGAAAGGGGATCCAATGACCACTGTTTGCCAATTCACATAGGCTGCAGCCCCCAACAGAATTTAAGGAAGATGTGACTGTGCCCCCTCCTTCAAAACCTGAGTTATAGAAGGAAATGTGCAAGATGTAACTTCCATACATTTCAACGGAGAGGCACATCCACTGTGTAAAAGGACTCTGTGGAGCAAGTCATGAATCAGCAAACTAAGGGAGAGTTCATCACCTACTAGTGGATTTATTGCATCTTTTAAGTCAGTTTAAAAGCCATCCCTTGGACTGCCTTTAAAGTAGTTACATGCATTAGCCAAGGGAGCCTGGAGGCCTTGAAGCTCCATACATACACAGCTCGCTTTGAAATGCATATTACTAGGGGAAAGTGGCATCTTCAGTGAACAGCATAATGGGGAGAGGTAAAGGGGGAGGCAATGGGTTCGCAGTATGCAGCCACTTAGCAAACATGGAGAAAGAAAATAGGAAGGGACAGAAAACGCATTATACAGGTTACATTACAACACTGCAGCCTGCAATATTATCCATCAATAGCTGCTTCAGGAGCAACTGTGTTGGAGATCAAGGAAAGTAGGATGGGTAAAAAAACAAAACAAAAAACCCAATACAGTAATTTTCTGACCCATCGTAAGTGAGACTAGACACAACATACAATGCCTTAGACTCAGATCCAACCAATCAAGGCCCCTTTTCTGGTAAAATAGCTGTTAGTTACTAGTTAGCAGCTATTCCTGACTGTTATAGGTAAGAACTTGCTTCATCTGTCCTAGTTATCTTCTTATTTTTCTTAAATCTTAATTTTCTCTTATTTTGGATGATATTTGGGGGCTTTGGAACCGATTACTCAACTTGCAATAGTTTCAACATACAATGGTCGTCCTGGAACCAATTAATATTGTAACTTGAGGGAACACTGTATACCACGTTATAAAAGGTAATGATGCTGGGTCGAGTTCAATGGAAAAAGAGCAAAAGGTTATGTGCACCAAGATGGATATACACAAATGCTGAGCCTGCCATTGTGAAGCACATCAAACCTGGAATGCATCAATCAAGGTTATTTTACATATCGGCTAGTAGTAACATCGGTAATGCCGATAACTTACCTCAATGTATATCTCATTATTGCAGGCTTCTGCAAATATGCTGGGAGATGCACATATGCAAGAGTCAATGTCATCCGTAACACACTCATCCCGTTCTAGCAAACTCATTAGATAGCGATCTGCAATAAAAAAAATTAAAAACTCACCCATCTTAAAATATCTTATATATCGTATACCTCCTTTATTCAGTTATATTCCTACAGTAATCAAAGTGAAGCATAATTACTGCAGTGGATGGACCATTTGGGCAGTTCCATAGTGTCCAAGGACATTGGGAGCCCACAAGCACTTGAGATCCATATGCTCCGCTCTAAAAACTGAATGATTGTTCCCCACTCCTTCACTATATTAGGTAGCACTGGCACGCGAGACTCCAAACAGCTACAAGCCCAAAATATCATCAGCTGTTCCTAAAGAAACCAGATGAACATCATGTGGCTTTTTCATATATCTGCTCAGATGTTTTAAAACATCCATGCAGCTGCAGGAGCGAGGTAGGGCTTCCCATAGAGAAAGTCACCATCTCTGCCTTCCGCACTGGATGGACACTGTGTATAGAGATCAGCAAGCAGTAAGGCTGCTTCCTGCTCCGATCCCAGCGGTCATGTGATCACCAGGAGCTGTAAGTTTGTGCGAGCTGCTAGGTCTTATCAGACCCAGATCAGCTCCGCAGTGGTGCTGTACAGTGACAAACAACCTCTCTGGGGGCTGAATTCCTCCTGTAACTGGGCTAATATGTCAACCCCAGCTACAAGAGAAATCCGCAACAAAAAAAAAATGTAAAGTTAAATGTCCCTCAAAGGTCTTGTATGATCTTATGGGAGGCACAAGTGTAAAATAAAAAAAATAAGAAAAGACAAAATGAAAAAAAAAAAAAAATTCCATCACACCTGCCCCCAGCGACCATAACCCATACATCCCACATATAAAAACAACCGTTATGGAAAGGGGACATAAAAATATTTTAGTTGTACAATGTAGATACATAAAATTAAAGCGGACCCGTCACCATTTTAGCAATTACTTACATTCCCCAATGTAACAATTCTGGAGCATCTATTCTATTCTAAACTGTGTTGTACCATTCCTTTAATATTTCTACTAGAAGGTTATGAATAAATTGTCAGCAGATGGTACAGATAGGTGTTACCAGTTGGGGGAGTGTCCCTGCAGCACTGAATGAACAGAGTCAGACACACCCCATCTGGTAACACCCACCTGGACCTTCATTGCAAACGGTTAGCAATTCATTCATAAGTTCTAGAAGGAATAAAAAAGAAATGGCACAACACAGAGTCGTAAGAATGGATGCTTTACAAATATTACATGGGGGATGCAAGTAGTTACTAAAACAGACATGTTAGGATTATTGACAGGTCCCAGTTAAAACAAAACCAATCTAAAATAAAAATGACATAAAAATAAAGGCCTATATCTCACAGAAAAAAGCACAAAAATGACTTACGTAACCAAATGCAAAAATATTATGGCTGTTAAAAGACTCAAGTGCTAAAAAAAAATAAATTATAATCAGTCGGGGGGAGGGGGGGTGTTTGAGTAAAATGAGCCCAGTTGAATAAGTTAAAGCAGTTGTCCCAGAATTACATCAGCAGAGACCACTCTCCCATCAGTCACACCCCTACTGAACACATGGATGGGGTCCTGTGCCCCCCATTTGAAAGGTGGTGGTCGAGCATGTACACAGCCGCTTCATTCAAAGTCATTCAAAGCCGTACACTTTAGATCAGTAGTACACATGCTCAACAGCTGCTTCATTCAAAGTGGGGGCATTGAACCCTGGTTTTGTGAACGGTGTAGTCCCAACAGTCAGACCCCATAGATCAGACATTTATTACCAATTCTGTGGGCAGGTGATGACTGGCCATTCTGGAAATACCCCCCTTAATGCAAGTAACTAACGGTAGGTAGCGCCACACCATGAGGGAAAGTAAAGGATACAAAAGGGCCATCTATTCATGAAAATTCTATCTTACAACCAGCTAAACTAGTCAAATTTGTCTTAATAGTGCCGCCACTACAAGACAGCTTCTTAAGGGGAGGTGCCGTGCAGAGTTTTTCTATTCTGCAAACGGCACCATCCCATGGATATTCTCACTGTTTTCCAGGCGACGAAGACTCTTGCGCCCTTTGGCTTTAGGAGTCAGATCAGAGTTTCGGATTGCACGGTTTATATAGTACTGCTTGCGCTTGGCACTGGAAGTCTTCTTGGATGGTGAGCTTGGCAAAGGAGATAGGCAATTCTCGATCAACCTGAAGAAAAAGAGGAAAAAAAAAAATTAAAAACACTACTGTCTTCTATCTGTGTGCTGTAGAAGTTACAGTGTGATGAAACTGTAGTAAATAACATTTTCAATTATCAAAATTATTGGTTTTTGAGTGACCATCACCAGAACACATTAGGTTCTGTTCACACTACAGTTGAGGCTTCTGTTATAAACTGAAGACAATGCTATACCAGTTCTGGTGCCTGGAAGACCTTACTGAGTTATAAAGGAATCCAGGTTCAATCGTTGTGGTGGTGGTCATTTTGCTGGGAAGCGCTGTTTGCAGAGTAGGAGCCTTGAAGAACAAAGGGGGTCGTTCAAATGCACCCCTTGGATGTGACAAAGGTTGCATCAGAGGCTAATCTGACAGCCCCTCAGCTAGACCTTGGCTCCCAAGCTACATGACAAATATGTTTATATGTTAACGTCTGTCATTCCAAGGACACAGCCATAAAATAAATTGTCTAAATCAAATGCATAAAAAAAAAAAAAAAAAAAGAAACATTCTTTTACACAAGTACACTTTGGATTTGCATTTACAAGAAATCTCTAAAAACAGCATTACCATGGCACCCGAGCTCAATCTTAACAGCATGGATGGAACGTGTCCTAAGAGAACACTGTTTTTATAAGGAAAATTACAATAATTTTAGCAGCATAATTGGAAGGCAGTGGCAGTGTCAAAAGATAAAGATGAAAGACACAAAAAGCTGTACGTGCAATTCAAAGCAGCTATTTACAAAGAGGGTTTCTCTAAGGGCTCGTGTACACGACCACATTTTGGATCTACACTACTCACAAAAAGTTAGGGATATTTGGCTTGTGGGTGAAATTTCAGGATGAACCTAAAATGCACTCCAACTTTTACAGGTTAACTTAATGTGACCTTCTCTAAACTTTTGAATGCACATATCCAACTGTTCAATGTTTCAGTACTTTTGGCACAACTTGCTGTTCTTTAACAAGGAGCTTAACGGCAAAATTCACAACAGGTGTTTGATCCATAAATCGCACAATAAATTTCCTGGTTCAATTAGATTTGGTATGTAAACAGTCCTCCTCATCATGCTGTTCACATTTTGACATCATGAGAACAAGACGACACCTAACAAATGATGAACAGTACCATGCCATTCAAGCAGGATGAAGTGACCACTGAGCTTAGAGTGTCATCAGCAGGTTGTAACAGAGATACAGAGAAACTGGAAGAGTCACAGAAAGGCGTCTGAAGTGGACGTTCTTTGGCCACATGCCACACTGATCACCACTTCATTGTGAACAATGATCTGCAGAACCAGATAATGAATGCCACATAACTTCAGGCACATTTATCCCACAAAAAATATACAATTTTCATACTCCTGGATCTGAATACTTTTGTAACTGCATGTAATCCAAAATTTTGTGTAGCCGCTGTGGTATTCAATATAATGTATCTACATAGTACCACTATTTTTCTTTGTCCTGCTCACTGAGATGGCTGCACATGCTGTTTCATCATTCAACTGTCTCCTGAGTTGTGATGGGGAGAGCTGAGACACAACCCCTTAGCTGCAGCAGAAAAGACACTCCCCTTTTCTTGGGGATTGATATAAATCTAGTAAAGCAATAAATGGGGGATATAAATCTACTGCGTTCAGTTAGTAAAATAATTTTTGGACCTTTTACCCAGCTTTATTTTTATGCCATTTTCTTTATAGTCTGTTTTCACTTTTTTCTTTTTTTAAATGGCACCAAGAACTAACTAAAATACAAACTAAAACTGTGTCCCCTAGCCATTACAGTCATTTTGACATAGGAGCTATATAGTTTATGGTGGGCAGGGTTACAAACTGTGGTGTGGGCTAGTGCTGGTCATACAAGACCTTTCAACCTTTTAGGGGCATTTTAACATTACTTTTTTTATTGCCAATTTCTCCTGTAACTCGGACTGACATTAGCCCAAGTTACAGGGGGAATACAGGCTGCAGACTCCTGGCCCACAGTGACCCCATGACTGCTGGGATCGCTCATTGAGGGCTGTGTATAGAGTTATGGGGAAGGCAGGGACAGTGAGCTCATCTGGGTCTGCTAAAAACCAGAGTAAAAATGGGTAAAAATGGGGGCATGTCCGGGTTCAGCTCTGAACCCTGACAACCCCTTTAACCTTCAGCCTACTTCTATCTAATGTGCATGGCCCCCTTATAGGGGTTGTGTCAAGTTATTAACATACACCCTATCAACAGGTAAGCATCTGATCGGTGGGTTCTGACTGCTACGACCCCATCACTAATAAGAACAGGGTTCCATTCCCTAGAGTAAGTGGAGTAGAACATTGCACCTAAGATCTGGAAGAGCAGGAAAAACATCAGGAGAGGTGTGAATATGAAGTATTATTTTGCCAGGCACTGTTTCTGCAACTGCACTGGAAGCTGAGTACTCTCTGCCTTGATCTGCTTCATAGCCCCTCCCGACCATTCTAGGCTGTAGTGATCTCCTGATTGGATGCTACAGCTGTCACTCACAGCAGAGGGGAGGGGCTATGAAGTAGCTCAATACAGAGAGTGTGCCACAATGAAGTTCCACCTACTGGGCACTTACAGGAGCAGAATAACATGAATAACCTTTTAATAAAACTTCACAAAATGTATATTTGTTCTGCTCTCCCCAGTTCCTACCTAGTGCTTGCATGGTCATTATTTTCTAGGTTGTAACTAGCTAAGTGCTACCATAAAAATGGGAGAGATAAGCTCTGTCAGACTGTGTGTGTACAGGGACAGAATTGGGCACATTTACTATAGGATTTGTGCCTGTTTTTAGTAACATAGTAACATAGTTTGTAAGGCCGAAAAAAGACATCTGTCCATCCAGTTCGGCCTGTTTTCCTACAAGTTGATCCAGGGGAAGGCAAAAAACCCTGTGAGGTAGAAGCCAATTTTCCTCACTTTAGGGGGAAAAATTCCTTCCCGACTCCAGTCAGGCAATAAGAATAACTCTCTGGATCAACGACCTATCTCTAGTAACTATAACCTGTAATATTATTACCCTCCAGAAATACATCCAGGCCCTTCTTGAACTCTCTTAGTGAACTTACCATCACCACCTCCTCAGGCAGAGAGTTCCATAGTCTCACTGCTCTTACCGTAAAGAATCCTCTTCTATGTTTATGTACAAACCTTCTTTCCTCCAGACGCAGAGGATGTCCCCTCGTCATGGTCACTGTCCTCGGGATAAATAGATGATGGGAGAGATCTCTGTACTGACCTCTGATATATTTATACATAGTTATTAGATCTCCCCTCAGTCGTCTTTTTTCTAAAGTGAATAACCCTAATTTTGATAATCTTTCAGGGTACTGTAGTCCACCCATTCCAGTTATTACTTTAGTTGCCCTCCTCTGAACCCTCTCCAGCTCTGCTATGTCTGCCTTGTTCACAGGAGCCCAGAACTGTACACGGTACTCCATGTGTGGTCTGACTAGTGATTTGTAAAGTGGCAGGACTATGTTCTCATCACGGGCATCTATGCCTCTTTTGATGCAACCCATTATCTTATTGGCCTTGGCAGCAGCTGTCTGACACTGGTTTCTGCAGCTTAGTTTGCTGTTCACTAAAATTCCTAGGTCCTTTTCCATGTCAGAGTTACCCAATGCTTTACCATTTAGTATGTACTGGTGACTTGCATTATTCCTTCCCATATGCATAACCTTACATTAGTCTAGAAAATGCTGTTTTAGACAGTCTTTTTTTTAGTTGCATTTACTACTGAAATTGCGCCTCATCCGACCATTTTGAACGTCCAGCCCATAATAAAAGAGTCCTATCCTTGTCCATAATGCGGACAAGAATAGGACATGTTCTATATTTTTGCAGGTGCAAGAGAACGGACAAATGGATGCGGACAGAACAAGGTGTGCTATCCTCATCTTTTGTGGCCCCACATCTGACTCGCAAAACTATATTTGTGTGCATGAGCCCTAATTCAGACGTTTTCTAACTTTTCCGACTTTCTTCAGACCTATCTATGTAAGTGAGCCTTTATTTGTGCCTCAATTTGTCGCAAAACAGTCTAATTTGTACTCCACCCTAGGGCTGGTGTACTTTTCTTAGTCTGTTTTGAGTAGCGATATGCAACTTTTTTTGTTCCGTCATTAAAAGTCGCACTTTTTGGGGGGCACCTTTTTCATGTGCAAATAAATGAGACCAGTCTAAGTGAATATGAACCTGTCTAACAGAAAAAGAACCACCAGAAATCAAACTAATAAAAATACACCTAGTCTAATTCATCAACAGCTGTGTGACTTAATAATTACGCGGCAAATGAAAGACCGCCAAATGAAATATGCCTGTCTTATCTTATGGCCAAACACAAGCAAACTTGATAAATGTGCCCCAGCGTCTCCACAAACGTCTGATGCATTACGTCAGTACATTTTTCTGTTGGATTTGTATGGCATCCGATTAAAAGATACAGTAAATACCCCATGCACCTCTATGAAAATCCTATTATAAAAATAAAACAAAACAAGCTTATAAAAACGGACTGTGAATTATGGCTCCAAGTCAATTATTTTTAAATGACGCCGGCGAAGAGGAGGTGAAATGTTCTTATCATCCATTTAAAATCCATTGAGCTAAAAAGTTGAAATGCATAAAACACAGTTCAAATCCTCTTAGAATACCCCAAGTCATATAGATTTTCCATTCCATCAAGTGAATAGACGTAAAAGCTAATCACAGTGCAGCCATGGCAATGCGACAGAGCTGCACTCTTTCCATTGTCACGCTGCAGAGCCTCTTATGTTAGGTGATTGCCACTTAAAAGAAAGGATGATGCAACCTTCTAGTAATGGGATCTTAGCTTTCTACAGGACCATTAAATCTGCACAAGCCCCTCTTTAATGGAACTGGGCTTATCCGAATCTGACAATTGACACAAGGATCTTTCTATTGAAATACATTCCATATGGCTAATCTACAATGTGCAAATAGAACCGCCATCAGCACTGATAATGGCGCCTTCAGCTGTTAGCAAAGCCTATACTTTCTGACATGCTTTCTCCTTGGGTCTGGAGTAGCACAAACCCTTGCTACCTCTCAAGGTATTACGGGGTTATTTTCACAGTCAGAACACATTTATCCTTCAGTACGCAGGGAGAATGATCAATTCTTATTACTGCACTTCACTTTCAAGGGAGGACAAAGATCGACAGCAGCGTTTCCGGTTATTAGGACGCAATTTATACCCCACAGGTGGGAGATCATCTACCAGACCTTACTGAAGTGCAGAGGGGAAGCATCATCTCGCTAGCTTTAATCTTATAGCACAGGTTACAAATTGAAAACTGCAACTTGAATGTCAGAAATCAGAGAGGTCATTTATGACCATCATAATTAACGGCCACAAATTATGCACATCCCTTCGATGCTGTTAATTGCCAATTATTAGACATACATAATACTCACTCAAAAACCACACATTTTTTAAATCAATGGCCCTGTTTTAGGGCTCATGCACATGGCCATTGCCCGGCTGTGCCTTTATTGCAGCCCGCAAACAGTGCGTCCGCAATATACGTGCACTGGCCACGTGCACGCGATATCACGGAATATTGGGTCTGCAATCTGGAAAAAGCGGTGCGGAATGGAGGCACAGTTTCTCTCCATGCATGCGAATTCCAAAAAACAGAGCATGTTCTATTTTATTTGCGGTGCAGACAAATCACTGACCCATTCAAGTTGAATGAGTCTGCATCCGTCTGCAGCAGCCGCAAATTACGGTCCCCAATGCACAGAATGGCCAGCACGTGCTCATGTGCTTGAGCCCTACTAAAAGACCTTACTAATAATCGGTCTACTGGCAAAATGGTGCATATAGGGTTTCTACACTTTTTCAGACATGCATGACAAGGGTGGGGCATAAAATCTACCATTGTACCACAATTCTGGTATAAAATCTGTCTCAGCCAATAGTTGGTACAGAGTCAGAGAAAAGTATCTATCCTCACACCACATTTATCCTCCAGTCTGAGCCACTGTGATAAAACTGGTGCAGGTCCAGACAACCTGTCTCTAGTCTTACTAATCGAGGCCAGTGGTTCCTACCCAAAGACTATGCATCTGGACTGAATCCGTATCGTTCGTGTGAAAGGGGCCTAAAAGTAGTAAACGTTATGAGTCCTAGAAGGCAGGGAGAAAAAAAAAAAAAAAGGAAAGATGGAAAATTGCTGTTTCAGGAAAGGGTTAACTGGACGTTGTTTCAATAAACTACTATGCACAAATCTACAGTAAAAGCATACATGAGCTGCGTCTCCTCCTACCCCCGCCGCTTGAACTAACCATTCATTCAGAATTCAATTTGAGAGATGACGCAGACTCAATCAACTCACTGAGAGATCGGGTTAGGCCTCTTTCACACTAGCGGCAGCACGGATCCGGCACCTATAGGGTGCCAACGGATCGGTGCTGCCGCTGATACATGTGTGGAGCCGGAGCAGCGCTCCGACCCCACACATGTTGACACAGACATTGGGACAGAAATACATACAAACATATACATACTTACATACTCCAGCCAGGGACGCCGGCAGAACGTCTTCACGCGCCTCCTGCGCGCAGTGATGACGATTCCCCACAGCACCCTCTGCTGGGCGCAGTGGGGAAATGTCATAGCTGCGCGCAGGAGGCGCGTGAAGACATGCTGCCGGTGTCCCTGGAGTATGTGAGTATGTATGTGTATGTATGTCTTTCTGTATTTCTGTGTAGCCGGATCCGGAATGACCCCCCCATTGCAAGTCAATGGAGGACAGATCCGGATTACTGGTGTGTCACACCAAACGGATCCTTCTCCATTGACTTGCATTGGGGGTCATTCCGGATCCGTCTTGGTGCGGATGCCTGGACCGGATGCATGCTGCGGTTTGCTCTCCGGTCTGAAGACGGAACGGAATGCTTTCAGGAGCATTCCATTGTCTTCAGTTCAGTTTTGTCCCCCATTGACAATGAATGGGGACAAAACTGAAGCGTTTTTTTCCGGTATTGAGCCCCTATGACGGAACTCAATACCGGAATTTAAAAACGCTAGTGTGAAAGTATCTTTCCCTTATACCTTGTCTGTGGAGGCTCCAATCCTGGTTTTGGAGCACAATCACTGATGGAAATCACTGATCAAACACCGATGTGTGAATGAGGCTTCAGTCTTACCAGTAATTCCTTTTTCATGAAAACTTCAACAACAGCACTTGACTATGAGATGATCCTCCTCCAACCACCAGGCAGGGGCAGGCAGCATAAAAGGGCACTCCTCCATCTTCTCTTCAGTGTCTTCTGAATCTAACTGGCCCTAAAGGACCTTCCAGAAAGCAAACATTCTCTCTCTCAGGAGATTCACATATATACAAAGGGTATCATATTGCTATTATTTCATTTTTAATTATGTATTTCTTTTAAAGGGTGAGGGCGGTTAGGAAATTAGACGGCACTGTTATGGAGGTTTTGTGAAAAAGGAATTACTGGTAAGACTAGTACTTTTGTTTCCCTCTTCACTGTCCACGAGGGCACCTGACCATGAGATCTACCATTTTTGGAGGATTCTGAGCTGTTGGGATTAAAGGTGTTGTCCGAATTCAGAGCTGAACCTGGACATAACCTTAATTTCAACCAGGCAGGCTGCCTGACTAGAGCATCGGAGTTTATCGTGCTCCGATGCCCACCTTTGCCCTGCGCTAAATCGCGCAGGGCAAAGGCATTTTGCCCAGTCCCTGTGACGTACCGGGCTCTGTCAGGCGGAGGCTTCCGTCCAGCAGTGAGCCCGGTGATGTCACCGGCACTGATGGGCAGGCTTTAACGCTGCCCCAGCCAGTAAAAAGGCTAGGGCAGTGCTAAAGCCAGCCCATCAGAGCCGGTGACGTCATCTAACACACTGCTGGCGGAAGCCTCCGCTCGGCAGTGTGCATTTGTAAACAAAAGAGCCCTTGCCCAAGGGAGGGCATCGGAGCATGAGCATCTCAGTCTTCCCTTAATTATTACTATATATATATATATATATATATATACACACACACACACACACACACACATACATACATACATACACACACGTATAATTCGCTTGTAGAAAGCAGATAGTCGGCACTGCCATCTGTGCGACCTCAAACACGTAGGATCGACAACCCTCAGGATTGTGACCAACGGTGGTGCTCAGCCAATAAAGTATATACAATCTCCAAACAGAACAAAATAATTGGAACATGCCAATCTTTTAAGAAGTTTTATTGTCAATATTGTCCATAAAAACATCCTGGATGCGGGTACAGCACAGCTCACACACCTGTTAGATGTCAGTTCAGAGCTATTTGTCTAATAGAAATGTACGATTTCAGTAATTAAAAGTTTTTTTTTTTTTTTGGAGAAGGCACTGGTGCTCGAAGTAGGACCACAGCCTTATCCCTGCTCACCAAGCACAGTGCCGAACATTGTACTGTAGCAGTGTTTGGTATAGCAGCTCTGCCCTATTCCCTTCAATGGGGTTGAGCTGTGGCTAGGTCATGTGACGAACTTGTCATCACATGACCTAGGGAAAGCAGCAAGAAGGCCATGGCGCTACTTGTGAGTGTCAATGCCTTCTCAAAAAGCTGATCGGTGTGGGTCCCAGGTGTTGGACCCCCACCAATCAGATACCTGATGACCTACCCTGATCAAGGTCATCTGTATTAAAGTATGGGAAAACCTTTTTAAAGTATATTATAAAAATGGTCAATATCACTGCTCCTACACATTACAAAAAAAAAAAAAATATATACTAATATATATATATATATATATATATATATATATATATATACACACACACACACACACACACACACACACACACACTACCGTTCAAAAGTTTAGGGTCACTAAGAAATTTCCTTATTTTTGAAAGAAAGGCACAGTTTTTTACAATGAAGATAACATTAAATTAATCAGAAATACACTCTATACATTGTTAATGTGGTAAATAACTATTCTAGCTGCAAATGTCTGGTTTTTAATGCAATATCTACATAGGTGTATAGAGGCCCATTTCCAGCAACCATCATTCCAGTGTTCTAATGGTACGTTGTCTTTGCTAACTGTGTAAGAAGGCTAATGGATGTTTAGAAAACCCTTGAAAACCCTTGTGCAAGTATGTTAACACAGCTGAAAACAGTTTTGCTGGTTAGAGAAGCTATAAAACTGACCTTCCTTTGAGCTAGTTGAGAATCTGGAGCATTACATTTGTGGGTTTGATTAAACTCTCAAAATGGCCAGAAAAAGAGAACTTTCATGTGAAACTCGACAGTCTATTCTTATTCTTAGAAATGAAGACTATCCCATGCGAGAAATTGCCAAGAAACTGAAGATTTCCTACAACGGCGTGTACAACTCCCTTCAGAGGACAGCACAAACAGGTTCTAACCAGAGTAGAAAGAGAAGTGGGAGGCCCCGCTGCACAACTGAGCAACAAGACAAGTACATTATAGTCTCTAGTTTGAGAAATAGACGCCTCACAGGTCCTCAACTGGCAGCTTCATTAAATAGTACCTGCAAAACGCCAGTGTCAATGTCTACAGTGAAGAGGTGACTCTGGGATGCTGGCCTTCAGGGCAGAGTGACAAAGAAAAAGCCATATCTGAGACTGGCTAATAAAAGATTAATATGGGCAAAAGAACACAGACATTGGACACGGGAAGATTGGAAAAAAGTGTTATGGACAGACGGGTCACAGTTTGAGGTGTTTGGATTACACAGAAGAACATTTGTGAGATACAGAACAACTGAGAAGATGCTGGAAGAGTGCCTGGCGCCATCTGTCAAGCATGGTGGAGGTAATGTGATGGTCTGGGGTTGCTTTGGTGCTGGTAAAGTGGGAGATTTGTACAAGGTAAAAGGGATTTTGAATAAGGAAGGCTATCACTCCATTTTGCAACACCATGCCATACCTGTGGACAGCGCTTGATTGGACCCAATTTGCTCCTACAACAGGACAATGACCCAAAGCACACCTCCAAATTATGCAAGAACTATTTAGGGAAGAAGCAGGCAGCTGGTATTCTATCTGTAATGGAGTGGCCAGCGCAGTCACCAGATCTCAACCCCATTGAGCTGTTGTGGGAGCAAAAAGTGCCCATCAAGCCAATCCAACTTGTGGGAGGGGCTTCTGGAAGCATGGGGTGAAATTTCTCCAGATTACCTCAGCAAATTAACAGCTAGAATGCCAAAGGTCTGCAATGCTGTAATTGCTGCAAATGGAGCATTCTTTGACGAAAGCAAAAATTGAAGGAGAAAATTATTATTTCAAATAAAAATAATTATTTCTAACCTCGTCAATGTCTTAACTATATTTTCTATTCATTTTGCAACTCATTTGATAAATAAAAGTGTGAGTTTTCATGGAAAACACAAAATTGTCTGGGTGACCACAAACTTTTGAACGGTAGTGTATTTATATATCTATAATGACGTTACACTATAAGGCTCTCCTGGCTGTACAGTCATGGCCAAAAGTTTTGAGAATGATACAAATATTAATTTTTACAAAGTCTACTGCTTCAGTTTTTATAATGGCAATTTGCATATACTCCAGAATGTTATAAAGAGTGATCAGCTTAACAGCAATTACTTGCAAAGTCAATATTTGCCTAGAAAATGAACTTTATCCCCCAAAACACATTTCAACATCATTGCAGCCCTGCCTTAAAAGGACCAGCTAACATCGTTTCAGTGATTGCTCCATTAACACAGGTGTGGGTGTTGATGAGGACAGGGCTGGAGATCAATCTGTCATGATTAAGTAAGAATGACACCACTGGACACTTTAAAAGGAGGCTGGTGCTTGGCATCATTGTTTCTCTTCTGTTAACCATGGTTATCTCTAAAGAAACACGTGCAGTCATCATTGCACTGCACAAAAATGGCCTAACAGGGAAGAGTATCGCTGCTAGAAAGAGTGCACCTCAGTCAACAATCTATCGCATCATCAAGAACTAAATTTAGCCAACTAAGACAGGCCATAGGCCTAACTAACTGGGACAAAGTCCTCAAAAATAAAAATACAGCCACAAAATGGGATATTTTTAAAAGCATCCTAATATCTAATTGTGAGAGGTACATACCTTATGGGAATAAAAGGTTAACCCTTACAGTACCGGCGCCGTACATGTACGGCGCTGGTACGATGCGGGCACATGGCGCCCGCTCGCGGGTGCGGCGGGCGTCATGGCCGGCAAGTCTCTGCTGTTTCTAACAGCAGAGACTTGCCGCTACCTACTGTATCGGCGGCGTCTTCCGGGGTGACTAGATGCCGTGATCACACGTGATCACGGCATCTAGTTGCGTCTAAACCCGGAAGCGTTCGCTTCCGGGTGGTGTACAGACACCCCGTGTGGCCAATCGGGGTGTCTGTACACCATATGAAAACTGTAATCCTCGCTGGTGAGGATTACAGTTTTCAAAGTGCAATTCTTATTCTGGCCACTAGATGGCAGGCCAGGATAAGAAATGAGCAATTGATGGATTTAACTGCCTCTAGTAAATCCATAATTGCTCATAAAGAAAATTAAAAAGCCACAATATATAAGCTCATATTTGAGCATTCAAATAGTAAAAAAAAAATTAAAAAAAAATGTTAAAAAATATATAAAAAATAAAAAAGATATAAAAGTTCAAATCACCCCCCTTTCCGTATAAGTAAAAAATAAATACCTAAATAACACTAAATATAGACATCATGGGTATCACCGTGACCGAAAACGCCCGTACTTTTAAAATATAAAAAAAAAATCCAATACGGCGAATTGTGTGGCGGAAAAAAGCGTCCAAATGGCGATTTGCCGTTTTTTGTCGCTTTTTTTTTCTAAAAAAAATTAAATAAAAAGTGATCAAAAAGTCATACACACCCCAGAATGGTATTAATAAAATCTTCAGATTGTCCCGCAAAAAATGAGCCCCCATACAGCTCTGTACACATAAATACCAAAAAGTTATAGGGGTCAAGATATGACAAGGAAAAAAAAAAAAAAAAAAGGGCAACTTTCTAATTTTTTTTCACTATCAAAACGCAGGAAAAACTATACATATTAGGTATTGCCGGATTCGTACTGACCAGTAGAATGAAAATAACGGGTCAGTTTTAATGCACATCGAACGCTGTAAATAAGAAACCCGTAGAACTGTAGCGGAATAGCGGTTTTTTTGCAATTTCACCTGATTTGGAATTTTTTTCCCGCTTCCCACTACACCATATGCAATATTAAATGGTGGCGTTGGAAAGTACAACTTGTCCCGCAAAAAACAAGCCCTCATACAGCTATGTGAACAGAAAAATAAAAGAGTTATGGCTGTTGGAAGGCAGGGAGCGCAAAACGAAAATGCATGACCGAAAAAACTGAAAGGTACTGAAAGGGTTAAGGAACAAGAAAAAACCAATGTGGATAAACAGAACTGTAAAGAAAGCAATAAATGACAAACAGAAAGCATTTAAATCACTAAAACAGGAGGGGAGCGAGGAAGCATTGAAAAACTACAAGGAAAAAAATAGAATATGTAAAAGACAAATAAAAACAGCCAAACTAGAGACCGAGAGATTAATCTCCAAAGAAAGTAAAACTAACCCTAAAATGTTCTTTAATTATATAAATGGTAAAATGCATAAACCTGAAAGTGTCGGCCCCTTACAGAGTAATGAGGGGGGAGTTGCAGAGAGCGATGAGGAGAAAGCAAAGCTACTAAATATCTTTTTCTCCACTGTATTCACTGAGGAAAATAAACTGTCAGATGAAATGCAGAATATAAAAGTAAATTCCCCATTAAAAGTGCCCTGTCTGACCCAGGAAGAAGTAGAGCTGCGTCTTAAAAAGATTAAAATAGACAAATCGCCAGGACCGGATGGCATACACCCCCGTATCCTAAGAGAATTAAGTAATGTCATCGCCAGACCCTTATTTCTGATATTTAAGGACTCTATACTGACAGGGAGTGTTCCACAGGATTGGCGCATAGCAAATGTGGTGCCAATATTCAAAAAGGGTCCAAAAACAGAGCCCGGGAACTATAGGCCGGTAAGTTTAACATCTGTCGTGGGTAAACTGTTTGAGGGTTTTCTAGGAGATGCTATCTTGGAGTACCTCAATGAAAATAAGCAAATTACTCCATATCAGCATGGCTTCATGAGGGATCGGTCATGTCAAACCAATTTAATCAGTTTCTATGAGGAGGTAAGTTCTAGACTGGACCACAGCGAATCAATGGATGTCGTATATCTGGACTTCTCCAAAGCATTTGACACTGTACCACATAAAAGGTTAGTATATAAGATGAGAATGCTTGGCCTGGGAGAAAATGTCTGTATGTGGGTAAGTAACTGGCTCAGTGATAGAAAACAGAGGGTGGTTATTAATGGTACATACTCAGATTGGGTCACTGTAACTAGTGGGGTACCACAGGGGTCAGTATTGGGCCCTATTCTCTTCAATATATTTATTAATGATCTTGTAGAAGGCTTGCACAGTAAAATATCAATTTTTGCAGATGACACTAAACTGTGTAAAGTAATTAACACAGAAGAGGACAGTACACTGCTACAGATGGATCTGGATAGACTGGAGGCTTGGGCAGAGAAGTGGCAGATGAGGTTTAACACTGACAAATGTAAAGTTATGCATATGGGAAGGAATAATGCAAGTCACCAGTACATACTGAATGGTAAAATATTGGGTAACTCTGACATAGAAAAGGACCTAGGAATTTTAGTGAACAGAAATCTAAGCTGCAGAAACCAGTGTCAGACAGCTGCTGCCAAGGCCAATAAGATAATGGGTTGCATCAAAAGAGGCATAGATGCCCGTGATGAGAACATAGTCCTGCCACTTTACAAATCACTAGTCAGACCACACATGGAGTACTGTGTACAGTTCTGGGCTCCTGTGAACAAGGCAGACATAGCAGAGCTGGAGAGGGTTCAGAGGAGGGCAACTAAAGTAATAACTGGAATGGGTGGACTACAGTACCCAGAAAGATTATCAAAATTAGGCTTATTCACTTTAGAAAAAAGACGACTGAGGGGAGATCTAATAGCTATGTATAAATATATCAGAGGTCAGCACAGAGATCTCTCCCACGATCTATTTATCCCCAGGACTGTGACTGTGACGAGGGGCCATCCTCTGCGTCTGGAGGAAAGAAGGTTTGTACACAAACATAGAAGAGGATTCTTTACGGTAAGAGCAGTGAGACTATGGAACTCTCTGCCTGAGGAGGTGGTGATGGTAAGTTCACTAAAAGAGTTCAAGAGAGGCCTGGATGTATTTTTGGAGGGTAATAATATTACAGGTTATAGTTACTAGAGAGGGGTCGTTGATCCAGGGAGTAATTCTGATTGCCTGATTGGAGTCGGGAAGGAATTTTTTTCCCTAAAGTGGGGAAAACTGGCTTCTACCTCACAGGGTTTTTTTTGCCTTCCTCTGGATCAACTTATAGGAAAACAGGCCGAACTGGATGGACAGATGTCTTTTTTCGGCCTTGTAAACTATGTTACTATGTTACTAAGGAGAGAGGTTCCATTGTTGCCAAAAAGGCTCCAGGGCGCCCAAGAAAGACCAGCAAGCGCCAGGACGTCTCTTAAAAGTGTTTCAGCTGCGGGATCGGGCTACCAGCAGTGCAGAGCTTGCTCAGGAATGACAGCAGGCAGGTGTGAGTGCATCTGCACGCACTGTGAGGCGGAGACTCTTGGAGCAAGGCCTGGTCTCAAGGAGGGCAGCAAAGAAGCCACTTCTCTCTAGAAAAAACATCAGGGACAGACTGATATTCTGCAAAAGGTACAGGGAGTGGACTGCTGAGGACTGGGGTAAAGTCATTTTCTCTGATGAATCCCCTTTTCGATTGTTTGGGACATCTGGAAAACAGCTTATTCGGAGAAGATGAGGTGAGCGCTACCACCAGTCTTGTCTCATGCCAACTGTAAAGCATCCTGAAACCATTCATGTGTGGGGTTGCTTTTCAGCCAAGGGAATCGGCTCTCTCACAGTCTTGCCTAAAAACACAGCCATGAATAAAGAATGGTACCAGAATGTCCTCTGAGAGCAACTTCTCCCAACTGTCCAAGAGCAGTTTGGCGATCAACAATGCCTTTTCCAGCATGATGGAGCACCTTGCCATAAAGCAAAGGTGATAACTAAATGGCTCAGGGAACAAAACATAGAGATTTTGGGTCCATGGCCTGGAAACTCCCCAGATCTTAATCCCATTGAGAACTTGTGGTCAATCATCAAGAGACGGGTGACAAACGAAAACCTACAAATTCTGACAAAATGCAAGCATTTATTGTGCAAGAATGGACTGCTATCAGTCAGGATTTGGTCCAGAAGTTGATTGAGAGCATGCCAGGGAGAATTGCAGAGGTCCTGAAGAAGAAGGGTCAACACTGCAAATATTGACTTGCTGCATTAACTCATTCTAACTGTCAATATAAGCTTTTGTTACTCATAATATGATTGCAATTATATTTCTGTATGTGATAAAAACATCTGACAAACACACATAAAAACCAGAGGGCAGCAGATCATGTGAAAATATAATATTTGTGTCATTCTCAAAACTTTTGGCCATGACTGTATTAGCTGTGGTTCTGGCTGCGACCCTTATATCTGCAGTAGGATCAGACAAGCAATGAACTGCCTTAGACTACCTTCACACGTGCTACCACAAGTCTGCTCCGGCCCCATTCACTATAATGGGGGAGGGCCGGTGGTCTGGCCACAGCACAGCAATCATGCCGAGAGGCGGCCGGACAAAAACCGCAGCGTGCTTTAGTTTTATTCCGGCCGCCTCTCAGCATGTGCGTCATGCTGCGGCCGGACCTTTGGCCTTCCCCCATTATAATGAATGGGACCAGAGCAGACTTCTGGCGGCATGGTGGACTTGCGGTAGCACGGATCTGGCAGGCTGTTCCCCTGCTGGAACAGGCTACCGCAACTGTGAAAATAGCCTTAAAAGGGTTGCCTCACTTCAGCAAATAGTATTTATTATGTAGAGGAAGTTAATACAAGGCACTTTCTAATGTATTGTTATTATACATATTGCTTCCTTTTCTGGCTGGATTCATTTTTCCCATCACATTATACACTGATTGTTTCCATGGTTACGACCACCCTGTAATCCAGCAGCGGTGACCATGCTTGCACACTACAAGAAAAAGCAATATTCTATGTTTGCTCTCAGTCCCTGCGTAACATGGCCAGCACTCTTTCCTATAGTGTGCAAGCATGACCACCACTGATGGATTACAGGGTGGTCATAACCATGGAAATGAGCAGTATATAATGTAATGAAAAAATGAATCAAAATGTCAAAAACGGAAGTCTACGTCTCCCACTCCTAGGCACAAGAGCCATCCTATCAGGAGTTCTCCACTCGCCAAGTTAAAGAATGTAAACTCTAATATAGTGGAAATACATACGGTATTTCTTCCACTCTCAAGGCCACAGAACATTACCTTGTGTACGGTTCTTTGAACTTTTACATTCCTAATATCCATAGTCAGCCTACAGCTTTCAGCAACTCATTATCGTGTACAGAAGGATTCTTTTTAGTTCCAAGTCCTCCTCGGATGAGTCAGAGTAAGGCCCTATTCACACGACCGTATCTATTCTGCAATATTGCGGAATAGATGCGGCCCCATTTCACTTCTATGGGAGCAGGAGGCACAGAGCCAGCTCCGTGCCGCGGCTCCGCATATAAAGATAAAACTTGTCCTATACTAGTCCACATGAACTGACAAGTATAGGCATTTTGAATGTGGTGCCCGGCAGCGCTGTGGAACACACTCCGGGCGGCAGCCGTAGTACTGCGGGACCGCATTATTGCAGACCCGCAATATTACGGCCGTCTGAATGGGGCCTTAAAACAATATGCCCGTAAATCAATATCTGAGTCAGAGTACCCAGTCTTTCTATGTGTCTGTTGACAGAGCAGATGCAGGAAATCTCCTCCATAGCCGAGTGAATCTCTTGGCAAACAAGACATTTTATTTCCTCTCTTAAAGGGGGCTCTCCGCTTTTCCTATCCTGAGCATAGGTCATCAATATAGTAAAAGTGGAGAACCCCTTTAAGGAACTTCTCCTCCATACAAATCTTTGGGGTGTATTTTTCAGGACGTTTAACAGAATAAATTCTACATCTAAGGCCTCATTCACACGTCACAGTTTTGGTCAGTTATTTCCATCAGTTATTGTGAGCCAAAACCAGGATTGGAGCCTCCACAGACATAAGGTATAAGGCCTCTTTCACACGAACGTTGTGTTTCGCGGTCCGCAAATTGCGGAGCTGCAAAAACAACGGATGGCATCCGTGTGCATTCCGTATTTTGCGGAACGGAACAGCTGGCCCCTAATAAAACAGTACTATTCTTGTCCGTAATATGGACAAGAATAGGACATGCTCTATTTTTTTTGCGGGCTACGGAACGGAGCAACGGATGCGGACAGCACACGGTGTGCTGTTCGCATTCTTTTGCGGACCCATAGAAATGAATGGGTCCGCATTTTTCATGTGAAAAATGCGGATTGGAGTCCGCAAAAAATACGTTTGTGTGAAAGAGGTCTAATGGAAAGATTTTCTTCTGTTCTGTTTTTGACCCGCACCTGGATTTGGCTCACAATAATGGAGAGAAATCACTGAAAAAACACTGAGGCTTTTTTCACATTTCCGTGTGCCCTTGACATCCATGAAATAAAATCAGTCCGTGTTTCATCCGTGCCCTTTGGACCCCGCTGGCTTTAATGGGAAACGGCAGGGATCTGGTCTCTTTCTGATATAAATGTCAGGATTCATCCAGAAAACAAACAAAAAAAAAAAAACATGCATGCAGCCTCCCTAGGATCGCGGGTGACGCTAGGGAGGCTCGTCCCTGTCGTGGCCTACTATTGCCCCCCCTCCCCCATCGCTGGATGGATGTTTTGATCCGCACAACGGGAAGATGCAGCGGCGGCTGTATCAGGAGTGACGCGGGTAACAGGGAGCAGGGTAAGTATAACCTGAGGGGCCCGGGAATTAGGGGGATCATTATACGGGTTGGATAACCCCTTTAACCCCTACCCGACCAGCGCCGTATATGTACGGCGCTGGTGCGGTGCGGGGACATGACGCCCGCTCGCCCGTGCGGCGGGCGTCATGGCCGGCAAGTCTCTGCTGTTTCTAACAGCAGAGACTTGCCGCTACTTACCGCCATCGGCGGTGTCTTCTTGGGCCTTTTGATGCCGTGATCACGTGTACGCGTACGCTTCCGGGTGGTGTACAGACTCCCCGAGTGGCCAATCGGGGTGTCTGTACACCATATGAAAACTGTAATCCTCACTGTTGAGGATTACAGTTTTCAAACTGCAATTCTTATTCTGGCCACTATATTCAGGCCAGGATAAGAAATGAGCAATTTTTGGATTTATCTCCATCTAGTAAATCCCTGATTGCTCATAAAGAAGGAAAAAAAAACACAATATATTAGCTCATATTTGAGCTTAAAAATAATCATAAAATTAAAAAAAAATGTTAAATATATAAAAAAATAAATAAAAGTTCAAATCACCCCCCTTTCCGTATAATTAAAAAATACCTAAATAACAATAAATATAGACATCATGGGTATCACCGTGACCGAAAGCGCCCGTACTCTTAAAAAAAATTCCAATACGGCGAATTGTGTGGCGGAAAAAAGCGTCCAAATGGCGATTCGCAGTTTTTTGTCGCTTTTTTTTCTAAAAAAAAATTAAATAAAGAGTGATCAAAAAGTCATACACACCCCAGAATGGTATCAATAAAAACTTCAGATCGCCACGCAAAAAATGGGCAACCATACAGCTCCGTACACATAAATACCAAAAAGTTATAGGGGTCAAGATATGACAACAACACAAAAAAAAAAAAAAAAAAAAAAGGCCAACTTTATAATTATTTTATTACTATCAAAACGCAGGAAAAACTATACATATTAGGTATTGCCGGATTCGTACTGACCAGTAGAATGAAATTAACTGGTCAGTTTTAATGAACATCGAACGCCTTAAATAAAAAAACAAGAAAACTGTAGCGGAATTGTGCTTTTTTTGCAATTTCACCCGATTTGGAATTTTTTTCTCGCTTCCCACTACATCATATGCATATGAAAGTACAACTTGCCCCGCAAAAAACAAGCCCTCATACAGCTATGTGAACAGAAAAATAAAAAAAGTTATGGCAGTATGAAGGCAAGGAGCACAAAACAAAAACGCAAAAACAAAAAAACCTCCGGGGGTGAAGGGGTTAATGGGGAAAGTGTAAAATGAAAACTTTATTGATGTTTGTGTGTTTGCTGTGTGTTTTGTGCAACTTGTTTGTCATTGTGATCTGGACTCTAGTTAACATCTGCGCAGAGGGGTGATTACATCACATTCCTTTTCTGAAAGAAAGAAAAAAAAAAGACCCCACAGATATGTGGCAATCAGAGAGCAAGTATGTTTTCTGATTGATGGGGGAAGGGGGATTGATAACATGCACATAAATCTATGTTATCTTTCCTTTGGGAGTCATGTACTGTTATACAGAGTAGGGTTGCAACGGTATGAAATTTTCACAGTATGATAACCGTCTCAGTAAATACCGCGGTATTACGGTTATCATGGTATCACAGTTTGTTACATATATTATTAAAAGATACACTAATCCTTAAAGAAGAATACAAGCAACTTTTTTTTGTTCAATTAACTATTACTACTGTACTGCAGTGTATTTTCTGATTGTAAGACTGATCAAGCTCCTGCCTTTAGCAGGAGCTTGAACAGGCTTACCTCTACCATGGCAAGCTGGACGAAAGCGTCCGGTTGCCATGGTAACCATCGGGACGCTGCCACAGCAGAGCAGCGTCCCGATGGGAGGGAGCTCTCTCCCTCTCACTGGCCCCACCATCGGAGCGCTGCTGCAGCGTCCGATGGGAGAGGGAGGGAGCGCCCTCCCTGTTAACCCTTCCATGCCGTGGTCCTTATGGACCGCGGCATGGAAGGGGTTAAACGGCCGACATCGCTGCCAGCAGTGATGCCGGTCGTTTGAAGCAGAGCACACTCTGCTTCAACCGCTCGGCCATCCTGGAAATTGAGGGGGGGGGGGGGGGGTTTTAAATGAAAAATACAGTTTGGGGAAGGAGGGGGGGGGGGGGGGGGATCGGGGGCACCCGGGCCGGGGCACTTTTGGATTACCTTTACAGGATCTGATCCCCCGCAGTCTCGGACCTTACAGCCAGCCCCTGTATCCTGTGATTGGCTAGTCTGAACAGACTTGCCAGTCACAGCGATCGCCATTATGGGGGGAGCACGGCTCCCCCCGAGGCCTTTACTGTGGATGGCTGGCTGTGTTTAACAGCCGCCATCGCAGCATGTAAACCCCGCTGCACTGCGCAGCGGGCGTTTACATGCAGGACGTACCGGTACGCCCTGTAGCGCGAACTACCTCGCGCCCAGGATGTACCGGTACATCCACTCCACTCCTATCATGTCGCCAAGGGGTTAAAATGATAAAGCCCACCTACTTTAAGTGGGGTGGTGTTCTCGGAGATGGGAGAACAGGTTTGAGGTAGTCCCTCCTTTAGCTGCCACTTTACGACCACATTGCTTACAAATTGGATTTCCATCCTCACGTGCATTTGGTGGGTATCCAAAGTAGTCCCACACTGTTGAATTTAGTTTAGTCTTTTTTTTAGGAGGACAGAGACTTGTTAAATCTGCACGCTCTGCCATTTTTACCGCTGTGTGCTTAATTAACTGAAACGGAGCGCATGCGCATGCGCGGATGAGTTTCTCAGCAGGGTCACCTTTTACCGGTAATAAGCAAATGCCCACGGTTTGATAACCGTGCATTCCAATATCGTGGTATATCGTGGAACCCACGGTTTGATAACCGTGCATTCCAATACCGTGGTATATCGTGGAACCGGTTACCGCTGCAACCCTAATACAGAGAGAGAGGAGGATCCAACTCTCTCTTCTCCCCTCTGCCCCCACTTCCTCAATGCTGGGTGAAAGGGGGAGGGCTGCTGTAACCTGACAATCTAAGCTTTAAAACCAAATTGGGATTGCGGTGCTAGCTGCCCTAAAACTAGAGATACAGGAGGTCAATAGTGAAAGGTGTAGGCATATATATGTCTTATTGGGACTCATTTCTAACAGGTATATCTGGGAAGCATTGTGGCAGCACTGTGATCCCATTCTTGTTTTAAAGGAAATCTGTCACCACATAACTCGCTATGAAACCATCTTACATGCCAGATGCATACAATCCTTGGGGTTGTTCCTATTTCCATCGGTGGCCCCACTGCGGAGAAATTAGGGTTTTTGTTTTATGCTATTGGCCCCTGGGTACAACAAGGGTGGCGCCATTGCCTTTCGCTGCTCCCGAGGCAACACTACTTTTCTTTCTCAGCCATGCCCCCACATACTTTGACTGACAGAGCCAGGTGTACGTGTACGTCTACATTGAAGTCTCCCGAAGTCACAATTGATCGTTGACTTCACTGTTCGGCACCAGCGCCATACAGTACAGAACTCTGTGCAGCATAGTTGAGGTGACAGGTTTCCTGTTGTTCCATAGACTATAAAGCCGACTATGTCTAAGCCCATTTCTGATTAGCCTGGGAAAGACTTTCGGTCACACAGGCCTAGGTAACACACAATGCAGTCTGGTCAGCTGGGCTATTCTAGCACTAGTTGTACTAGGCTAAATAAGCGCTCCAGCTCAGAAGTATACCTGATAAGCACTTTTAAGAAGAATTTTTCATTATAAGCCAATATGTTTATTTCATTTTAACCGATTAAAAAAAACAAACTTTGTTACTAGTGAATACAATTTATTGGGGGAGATGTATCAAACTGGTGTAAAGTAGAATTGGTTTAGTTGCCCATAGCAACCAGATTCTTCCTTTCATTTTGGACAGCTCCTTTGGAAAATGAAAGGTGGAATCTGATTGGTTGCTACGGGCAACTAAGCCAGTTCTACTTTACACCAGTTTGATAAACCTCCCCCATTATTTGTATACACGCCAAATGGCATGCCATAGCAATAAATTGTGATATAATCATACTACAGTGGTCACATGTGGACTGCAGACCCCTTCTGACTAGTTCCTAAGTGTTCAGTGAGACAGTCGTGGATTTCCTGTACTATCCTGGAAGTTCTCAGATCTGTCCTGGTGGAAAAGATGCATTCAGCCTAATGAAACTGTTTAGAGCTCATCTCCAGCTCAAGTTACTGGAACGCATGAAATGGCTACTTACAGAAGTATGAGGAAGTGGCAGAGGTAGATTCTGAGCCACACCCTGACACAACATCATGCCACTCTCTTCCATGGCTAAGTTCCTATTTGTGGCATATGGAACCATGGAAAAGCTGAATATATGGCACTGTGGAGTAAGGGCCCCATAAATTTGTAAGGCTACTTTCATGTTTCATGGGTCCAGACATTATGAAATAGGTAGGGAGTTTTGTAGGGATCTAAAGTCCCTTAGTGGATCATCTGTCTTGCGCTCTGTTCCCCCGCGGTGCTCCCTTTTTCCTTTTTCCCACCTGGTATGCTAATGAATAGCATCAGAACTGGGAGGAGGAGACGCCAGGGTGTCTCAATAGGCGTCACCTTCTCCCTGGCTGTAGAGCGGTCCAATAACACTGGAGAGCGTCACAGCCAGGGAGGAAAAACAGCTCACCTTCTCCATGGCTGCGACGCTCTCCACTGCGATTGGACCGCTCTACAGCCAGGGAGAAGGTGACGCCTATTGAGAATCCCTGGCGTCTCCTCCTCCCTGTTCTGATGCTATTCATTAGCATACCAGGCGGAAAAAGTAAAAGGGGAAGCACCGCGGGGGAACTGACAGCAGGACAGATGATCTAGTAAGTGACTTTACATCCCTACAAAACCTCTACTTATTTCATAATGTCTGGACCTATGAAAGGTCCTCTTTAATTCTGGTATTGAGATGCAGCACAGGATATCAGTACCAGAATTAAACAGATCCGTTTTTATTTCACACATTAGGATGCATCTGTTCTGTTAGGATGCGGTTGTGTGAAATCAAAATGGAAAAAGACAGATCAGTCACTGAATACATTAAAATTCAATGGGTGACAGATCCGTTTTTATAGGCTCTGTCACCATTGACTTACATTGTTTTCAGCGACGGATGTGTTTTTTTTCCGTTTTTATGACTAGACACAAAACCGCAGCATCCCCTTCACCCCTGCCGATCTGATATTGCTGACCATTAAAGGGGTATTCCCATCTCACAAATGTAGTTTGTATAGTTAGATATAGCCATACCAATATTATTACTAATAGAATGTATTTATATAAAATGTACCATTTAGAAAATTTGCCTATTTGTCCCACACACATCAGTCAGGCCGTTGCCGCTAGTTACGACCACCGCAGCCATGTAGTAGTGGTGACCGGCTTGCTCCTGTTCAAACCTGCTCTGAGGTAACTGCTGTATTGTGAACGCACATTGCATCAGCATGAGGAGACACATCTTAGGGTTGTAGCATTTTTGTCTGCGCTTCTAAAATGCAGAGAAACGGATCCTGTTCCAAGATCAATTAATCTCTATGGAGCAGGATCCGTTTATAAAGTCTGCGTTTTGGACGGATCCTGACCAGATGTGAAAGTACGGTAAGATGTGTCTCCGCATGCTCATGCAATGTGCAATCACAATACAGCAGTTACCTCAGAGCGGGTTTGAACAAGAATAAGCTGACCACCACTACTACATGGCCGCGGTGGTCGTAACTAGGGGCAATGGCCTGACTGATGTGTGTGGGATAATGGATATACAAATAGGAAAATCTTCTAAACGGTACATTTTATATAAATGCATTCTATTAGTAATAATATTGGTATGGTTATATCTAACTATACAAACTACATTTGTGAGATGGTAATACCCCTTTAATGTTAAAAGTCCGGATAACCCCTTTAACATTTGCGTGTCCTAAGCTTCATATTTCCCATAGACCGTCAACAGGTGCAAAAAAAGTGTGGAACAACCTATGTGGTGTGAAAGCATTAAAATAATGTATTCTATACACAACGCCCTGGTCACCCTGACAATAGCACCTTTCCGGTAAATTAGTAAACTACTTGACTATCTTGAGGCAAACAACCTGTTACAGCTTATCGGGGAGTGAACAGCTCGTGGAGAAGTAGGCTCGGACACCCCAGCATGGCCGGATGTCTGTCCTCTACAACAGTGCCAACTACAGATCTATCCTGCTGTCACATAGAGAGTAAATAGTGCGCCAGTACCCATCCATACGGATTATTATCGTCTATAACCTGTGGATAGGGGATACGTTGATATAACTGGAACACCCCTTTAAGTGCTGTGGAGTTTCTGCCTGGTGACTTTTTGAGGGTCACATCTGAAGCTTTTTATTATCATGTTCCATTTTTCAGATGGATCTGAAATTCAGAATTCTCTATAAGCTTATGAGAGAAGGTAAAGAGGACGATCATACAGGACAAAGGTCGGGGCCACACGGTGACCTGCCCAGATCTGGAGCTATAATAAGCTGACACACTCCAAGCAAAAGATGACAGCTGCTGGCAGGCACCCCGCCCCCTCCTGCTGCCATTCTATGCCCCCGCCACTCACCGAGGGCTCTCGGACTCCCCCATAACCCCAGCATCGGTTCTGTGGTTAATCACCATCCTAGCGTTCGGTAGCTGCTCAGGTGCCGTTCACTCCTGGCGGAAATAACGTCACGAACGCCGCGCCTCAGTGATCAGGCGATGACGTCACGGACAAGTCGGTAGTTGTTTGTGCTTGTGTCGTGACGTCGTATGTGGGCGGGGCTGTGAGGGCCGCGTTATAGGTGGGCGGGGCTGTGATGGCCGTGTTATAGGTGAGCGCATGTGAACGCTCTGCTTACTGCCGCCAGTTTTGAGGATGTAAACGGAGCACTTCTTGTGCTTTGTTTGGAAAACTGGGGGCACGTTTTGGAAGACGAGCGGGATGCCAGACTTCGCGCATGCGTGCTGCATACTGTGTGAAAAAATCTCTTATCTCTGCCAAGCCACACTCACAGTAAATAGTTCATTCCCACAAATGGTGCAGTAATTGCGCATGGCAACCAAACCAGTTCCTGCCGGACTGTGGAAAATGACAGCTGGAATCTGACAGGTTGCCAGGGGCGACCAATTCATTACCTGAAAGGCACCAGCAGGAAGTGATTATGACCGCTTTTTCCCTAAATGAATTGGAAAATATGACACCGGTATTTTTAACCCCTTCAGGACACTTTGCAAATCTGACGTGTCACTTTATGTGGTAATAACTTTAGAATGCTTTCAAATAGGCTACTTTCACATCTGCGTTCTCCTTTCCCATATTGAGATCCGGATGCTTCCTTTTTGGCCCCATTCATTGTCAATGAGGACTAAACTGAACAGAATGCACCTGAGTGCATTCCATTCTGTTTCACAGCGTTCCTATGATTCTAAAACCTACTGAAAATTAAAAAAAATTCACTATTATCTTAATTTGAATTTCTCTGCTTTTAAGGGCTCATGCACATGGCCGCAAGTGTTTTGCGGTCCGCAAATCACAGAACCGCAAAACACACATACCAGCCAAGTGCATGCCACCATTTTTTTTACTCCAGAAATAGGACACGTTCTAATTTTTTGTGGGGCCATGGAACAGGACACATTGAGGTGAATAGGTCCGAATCCGATCTGCAAAAAATGCATATTAGATACAGACTGAAACTATGGCCATGTGCTTGAGGCCTAAGACGGATAGCAATACCTCATAAAATAGTTATTACTTTACATTTCACATATGTCTACTTTATGTTGGCATCATTTTGTAAATGTCATTTTATTTCTTTAGGACTTTAGAAGCAATTTTTAAAGTTTTTAAGAAAATTTACAAAACCTAATTTTTTTAAGGACTAATTCAGTTATGAAGTCACTTTGTGGGGCTTACATAGTGACCCATGAATGACCCCAATTTAGAAACTACACTCCTCAAGTTATTCAAAACTGATTTTACAATTTTTTTTAAAGGGGTTGGCCACTTTGTTATATGTTCTGCTTACTTACATATATTCTGTGCCAGCTTCAGTTATTCTGTGGTGATTTCTATCCCTGTCTTTCTCTTGGGATATTTTTGGCTGGGGCTGCTGCTCCTGTATGCAGTGCCTGTGCACTGTTTTGGCAGCGTTGGCCCCTCTTATTTACGTAATTCAAGATTGTTCCTGTCAAAAACCACCATCTTGATGGCTGTGTACTCTCTACTCTAACGTGCAGACTCCATGTCTGGAATTCTGCGCCTGTGCAGTTGAACCGCATTGGCCGGCGTTATAAAGAAGATACCGATTCATATGTGCTGAAGAGGAGCGAGCACTGGAGCACAGAATGCCAACGTGCACACTCCAGTCTGAAACCGGACGAGATAGATGGTGGGAGGACATCTGTGACATGAAAAACTTCAACTGCACAGGCGCAGCACTCCGGACATGGAGTCTGTGTATTACAACAGATAAGGGGAGCACACAGCCATCAAGAGGGGTGAGGGGTTGACAGGAACCATCTTGAATGAGGTAAATAAGAGGGGCCAGCACTACCAAAACAGTGCACAGGCACTGTATGCAGGAGCAGCATTCCCAGCCAAAAACAGTTTTAAGGTACATTCACACGTCCGTGTGCGTTTTGCGGTCCGCAAAACACGGACACCGGCAATGTGCGTTCCGCATTTTGCGGACCGCACATGGCCGGCTCTATAATAGAAATGCCTTTTCTTGTCAGTGGATTTGGACAAGAATAGGACATGTTCTATTTTTTTGCGGGGCCACGGAACGGAACTGCGAATGCGGACCCATTGAAAATGAATGGGTCTGCACCCTTTCCGCAATTTTGCAGAACGGATGCGGACACATTCTGTGGACGTGTGAATGGAGCCTAAAAGGAAGACAGCGATGGAAATCACCATAGGATATATGTCAGGAAGCATAACATATAACAATGTGGCCAACCCCTTTCATCCTTTACGTTTCACAAGAATTAAAGGAAAATGGAGGTGAAATTTCAAGATTTCACTTTTTTTCAGATTTTCCATTTGAATCCATTCCTGTAAGGGTGGGTTCACATCAGCGTTATGCTTTCCGTTTGTGTTTTCCGTTATAACATGGTTATAACGGAAACCATAAGATGGAAGTCAAAACTGAAGCCTTTAGAGGCATTCCGTTTTGATCCGTCATAATAGAAGCCTATGAGAATCATAACGGATCCGTTTGGTTCCCGTTATGCAAGACGGAAAACAAAGTCCTGTCGACAGGACTTTTTTTTCCGTTCTACATAACGGAACTCAGAAGGATCCGTTATGATTCTCATAGGCTTCTATTATGACGGATCAAAACGGAATGCCTCTAAAGGCTTCTGTTTTGACTTCCGTCTTATGGTTTCTGTTATTTTCCGTTATAACCATGTTACAACGGAAAACACAAACGGAAAGCATAACGCTGATGTGAACCCACCCTAAGGCAGCAAGGGTTTACAGCAAAACAAACCTTAGTATTTATTACCTTGATTCTGCAGTTTACAGAAACACCTGATATGTGGTCATAAACTGCTGTATTGGCACACCACAGGGCTCAGAAGGAAAGGAGCGCCATATGGTTGTTAGAGGGCACATTTTGCTGGAATGGTTTTTGGATGCCATTTCACATTTGAAGAGACCCTAAGGTACCCCTACAGTAGAAACTCCTTATAAGTGACCCCATTTTGGATAGTACACCCCTCAAACAATTTATTGGGGGTGTACTTACCTCTTTGACACTACAGGCGTTTCATAGAATTAAGAAATACTTGGCTGTGAACATGAAGTATTCATTTCTTTAAGGTATTACAGAAGAAAAAGGACCCCACAATTTGTTACCCATTTCTTTGTGAATAGGGCAACATGTGCTTGTATACTGCTTTATGGGCACACTGCAGGACATGTGCATTTGAGGCCTAGTTTGATTACTTATACAGCATTGACTGACACTTGCATAGGGTTTAAGGTGAAATAAAGGGGTGTAGTGAACATTTTGACCCTACATGTGTTTTGCAAAAATTAATTGGTCCAAAGTGAAAACTGGAATTCTTACACAGATATGCCATCTCAGTGCCCATTGTGTTGTGCCCATTATATGGCAGTGTGAAAAGTAAGACCTCTTATTATTATGCTGGGCTTCCTGGTTTTATAAACACCCTACATGTGGCCCTAATCTTACAACAGGGCTCAGGAGTAAAAAAGCACCATGTGGATTTACTGTGATGATTTATGGATCTTGTGCTGACAACTGTAGAGGCTCTGGGGTGAAATAATAAATGGAACTCCTGAGATGTGACTCCATTTTGGAAAGTACAGCCATTAAAGCATTTATTGAGGCGTGGAGTGAGAATTTTGACGCCACACCGTTACTTTAGAGAAAGTGAAAGGTGAAAATTGCACGTTTTTCACAGATATTCACAGGCATTCGGTGCTCAATATGGTGTGCCATTTAAGATTCAGACCACACTCTTTAAAGGGGTATTCCCATCTTAGACAATGGGGGCATATCACTAGGATATGCCCCCATTGTCTGATAGGTGTGGGTCCCACCAGCACCTATATCGAGAACGGAGTGGGGAGCGCTGTGCCCAGAGGACCCTGGGTTTCCAGTGCAGTGTTTCACAAGGCAGTAGTTCTCCAGAAGGCTCTGTGTTAGGGGTAGGCTTAGTCTCACTCTAGATATACCATGCAGTCTTCCCAAATGACCATTGGTGTGCAAACTCTTAATATTTCTGTAATGTAATAATTTCTGTATTTCCAACCATGGTGTACAGTTATATATCGGATAGCCAGTCCATTTTAGAAGTGTGGCAGGTGTCAGAAGCAATTAACTGTAACCACATGTAGTAAAGTCTAAAACCATAAGCGTGTGTTACCTTTACTCTCTAGTTCGAACACGGTCCTCAACCTTCTGTATCAGTTTAGTGTTTCTTTCCTCAGAGGTTTATCCTTAGTAGAGATGCTTTTATGACAGCTTTTCTTCTCAAGAATGGTGGTTTCCTGGAGAAGAGTTCTCTTTCAACCTACTTGGTTGCAGCACACAGGTCTTCACTGTAGCCTGACTTGCCAGAAACTCCCTACTTCTCTAGCCAGGGGAAATGGGACTAGCCCACTACCTAGTAACTGGTTACCAAGGCTGCCAGATTAAGTATACATAGCCTTTCTGGATCACATAGTGCATAAATTACAGTTAGCAGAACAGTGAACCTGGGCGTTAAACCATGGTATTAACCCTTTAGCTGTGACAGATCAGTGCACACTGCATGTGTACCCATAGCCATACACCAAACGCAGATTTTTAGATCAAAACTTGGTTGTTGGTGCAGTTTGTGTGAATTTTCTGTGCACTAGTTGTTACACTTTGCCTTTCTGTGTGTGAATTAGGGTTCATTCATTGTACCTCACAGCACTGTGGCACTGTAGATGTTAACACCCTCTTTCTCTGTGTATAGGTGCTACGCTATGTGGTGATGATTATATGTTTGGCAGTGTATCCCATCACTTGGTCTGTGGAATAGGTCTCGTTAGATGTGCTGGGTCACTCTACTTGCTGGTGCATGTACTAGAGCTATGATCTGTTTGTCTCTGTTTCTTGTATGTTGGTTGTCTGACCTAACCTGTGCCTGTGACCTTGATCTGTTCATTGGCTTATATTCTGACCTAGTTCCGTCTGCCGTGGCCATGTACTGTCCTTGGATTTGCATGTACTCTGTCTGCCTGACCTTTCTGTGTGCTTTGCCTGTTACTCTGGTGCTCTGTACCGATGTCTCTGACCTCCATGGGTCATATGCCAACTACACCAGGACTATTACAAGAGTTAGTGGCCTGGTGGCTCCCTGCAGTGAAGAACAGATCCCTGTTTGGGGGTTTAGGGGTGAAAACTGTGGAAGCACTGGGACAACACTCTCTGGAATAGCCCATAGTCAAATCCAGTGGTCTGTAACATTAGTACCTATTGTTCTGCAAATTGACACAACTGGTTAGATGGAACAGTACAATTTTTAAAGGGGAGCAATGTGCACTTTGGCCCAAAAGTTGTTTCATATAATTTCGAAACACTTGGTCATGAAAATGAAAAATTACATATTTTACAAGAAAATGTTGCTTTGGGCCAAAATTTTTTCATTTTTCAATTTGTTACCCATTTTCTCCTGAATACAGCAACACCCCATATGTGGTCAAGTGCTGTATGGGCACACTGCAGGTCTCAGAAGGGAAGGAGTGACATGGCTTTTGGAAGGCAGATTTCACTGGAATAGTTTTCGGGCATCATGTTGCATTTGAAGACACCCTGAGGTACCACTACAGTAGGAACTACACCCCCAAATAATTTTTAAAGGGGTACAATGTCAACTTTGGCCCAAAAGGTGTTTCATCTAATTTAGAAACACTTGACCATGAAAATGAAAAATTACATATTTTTCAAGAAAATGTCACCTTAGCCCCAAAATGTTCATTTTCTCTAGGGGTCACAGGATATAATGCACTCCACAATTTGTTACCCATTTTCTCCCGAATACGGCAACACCCCATATGTGGTTGTAAACTGCTGTTTGGGCACATGTCTGGGCTCAGAAGAGAGAGAGCACCATTACATTTTGGGCTTAGTATGGTGATTTACAGTATATGGTATATGGTGACCCGATTTTAGAAACCATACTCCATTAGTATTTACCAAAGGGTGTAGTGAGCATTTTGACCTCATAGGTGTTTTGCAAAAATTCACAGCAGATGACGCAAAGTAAAAATTGTACATTTTCCACATATACAGAATGGCATTTCAGTGCCCAATATGTTGTGCCCAGCTTGTGCCATTCTCCACACCCTTTAAATTTTTCGGCAAGTTCTACTGAGTATGGAAATGCCATAAATGTGAACGTAAACTACTGTTTGGGTACATACACTGCAGAGGTCAGAAGGGAAATATCACCTTTTGGCATATTTTGATGGATTGGTTTACGGGTGCCATGTTGCTATTGAACAGCCTCTGGGATACCAGTACTTCTGTTTTCCGATAACCATAAGTTTATTTTTCTCTTGATGGAGCTGTGTGAGGGCTTAATTTTGTGGACTGAGATGCCATCATCATTGGTTCTATTTTGGGGTACATACAACCTTTTGATCACTTTTTATTCCATTTTTTGGGAAGCAGGATGAAGAAAAGTCAACAATTCTGCCATTGTTTTTTGGGTTTTGTCATTAAGGCATGCACCTTGCAGGAAAAATTATGTTATCTTTATTTTGCTGGTCAGTACGATTACAGAGATACCAGTTTTATATAATTTTTACAAAAACATTTTAAAAAAAAATACATGTTTTTGCATTGCCAGTTTTGGAAAGCCATATTTTTTATTTTTTTATTTATTTATTTTTTTGGCGATTCTCTTGTGTGGGGCTCATTTTTTGAGGTGACCCCAAAATGGCTGTTCTGGCACCTTTTTTTTGTTGTTTTTTTTACCTGGTGGAGTAGACCACGCAGCATTTTTATAGAGCAGTTGGTTACAAACTCCTGATACCTAATATGTCTGTGTTTTATGTTTTGTTCAGTTTTACACAATGAAAGCATTTCTGAAAAGAAAAAAATGTTTTTGTGTCACCATTTTCTGAAAGCCATTTTTTTTCTGGTTACCATCTTATGTGGGGGCTTATTTTTTATGGGAGCTCATTTTTTGTGGGATGAGTTGATATTTTCATTGGTACCATTTAGGAATACATGGTACTTTTTGAGAGGAAGAGAAAAATCAACAGTTGCTCCGTATAAAGGCCACCTAACTAATCTGAAGGCAGTGGATATTTATTCCATTATAATACATGAAGGGATGGCTACTGCTGCAGCGCTTGCAAGAAACCCTGAGTACCTCCGCACCCTAGCCTCAGGTGCCTGATACATTGAACTACTGACAGAATGGGGAAAGAAGAAACTTAATGGAGGTCTAGCCACGGGCCTGCATGACATGTCTCAAGAAAACTGTGAAAATGTGGAAACGTTTTTTCCTAGGCTACAGCAGAGATGGCTGTATCTAGGATGCACTAACAAGACCTATTGATAGGAGTGTGTTCTGTCAGGTGTTTATGGATGGTCTGTACAAAAATATATCTGAAGCCACAAAGAGAACCTGGCTGGAGTGGAAAAGTCAAGATCCTAAGGATCTTATGTTAGTGCCAAAAGGAGAGTAGAACTAGAACTTAGTGCAAGAAAGCCAAGGGGAGTTAATCATCATGGTATTGCATCCAGACAGCATAGGAAGAGGCAGGGGATGTGGAAAATGCCCTGGTGTATTTCAAATTATATCCTACAACTATGGAAAAGAGGGTCACATCAGCCGGAACTGTAGAAGCCACAGATCTGCCCAAGCCCAAACCCCGGGGATCCCACCCCAGGGGCTCCACAGCCATCGGCCCCATCAGAAGCTTGCAACCCGGTGGGAATGGACGCTCTAACAATTCCCGTCGCCCTTGGCCCATGTCCTACCATACCGGTCACATTTCCAGGAGGTCGGACACTGGAGTTTCTCATTTACACCGGGGCAGCCAAATCTGTGGAGCACTCTGAACATTTTCCCCTATGAGCTCTCTGATGTTGTTATTCACTGTTCGGGGGTTGAGGGACATTCCAAACCTGTTCCTTTGTCTAAACCTGTTAAACCTTCCCAATCAATCCATGGTTACCCAATGTCTTGTTAGCCGTACTACTCCATTAAATTTACTAGGGGCTGACGTGTTAAAAGCATTAAATGCTGCCAGTGTTTAACCCTGATGGCACAGTCACTTTTGCTACTCACCAATTTAGTGAAGAAAATCTGTGTCCCATGACTATGTGTGTGCAAAAGGGCACCTCCAAATTTTAAGGCAACTATTCTCCTGCCGACTTAGATGAGGCCCCCAGTTCCATATGGCCCAGCTCTAAAACTGACATAGGTAAACTACCTTTGCCCCCTGCACTGGTCCACCTTAAACCTGGGGCTCAACCCCCTATGTTGAAGCAGTCCCCTCTAGCCCCTGCTCTGGAAAAAGCTATCTCAGTACGGAACAAAGAGTTGTTGCAGGCTGGGGATCTAAAAGAAACTACTGTTTTTTAATTTATTTATTTTTATTTTAACTTATAAACATATACAGAATAAAACATTCTCCATTCCATACAAAAAGAGTCCTATCCCCCAACTCCCCCCTCCCCTACCCTATATCCCCCAATACAAAGTTCTTAATTTTGGGCATCGTGAGACCGTCAATTCATATTCAGACTTTCAGAAGACAAAAAAAAAAAAAAAAAAAAAAAAAATATATATATATATATATATATATATATATATATATATATATATATATATATATATAATCTAAGTCTGAATTGATGATTATCACTCCGCCCAAAACTTTCCATTAACAAGACAATAAAAACTCTCCCCCCTAACCCCAAGACAAGCCAATTTCTTTCTTAATACCTTATATATATAGACATTAATACCACAATTAAACCAATTTATGTTTCCATATTTTATCAAAATAACCCACCCTATCTGGATGGGGGACCGAAGATAACCAGGGGGACCAGATCTTATAAAACACATCAACTCTATCCCTTTGTTCAAATAAAAACCATTGAAAATTAACGTTTTTCACCACTATCGACAGGAAGAGGTCAACTTTCGGGGGATCTTTTGCCATCCATTTCTTGGCAATAGTCAGTCTGGCAAATAAACATAAATTCAACCACAAGGTTATCTGTACTTTATTGCCTGAGAAACCATTCGGGTCGCCTAATAACCAACCCAAATTGTTCTTCGGTTCTTGCATCCCCGTCTTAACTTGTACCAACTCCAAAATTTTAATCCAAAATTCATATACCTTTGAACATGTATAGTATAAGTGGCTAAAACTTGCCTTTTCAAAACCACATTTTGGACAGCTGAAGATCTTTTTTCCTTTCCCAAATCTCGTTAAGATATCCGGTGTATAATAACATTTATACCATTTAAACAATTGTGATATTTTTTGGGAAGTATTCCAAATAGTTTTTTTACCCCAACTGAAAATACGATCCCAATCTTCCTCACATACTCCCCCCACATCTTGTTGCCAAATCGTGCTATTCATCTTAACCCTATCACCCTTCCTTGTTAAAATTACCTTGTATAATTTTTATATTATTTTTCTCTTACCTTTACCCTGTTTTAGCAACTCAATTATCCTATAATCATCCCCACAGTGAAAACTGGTGAAATCTGACTTTTTTGCAGCAAAAAAAAGCTGTGTATACCTAAACCAATCCCTAACCTCTAAATTAAATTCTTCTCTCATTTCTTGACTCGTTTTTAATCTATTATTGTGAAATATATTTGAAATTTTCCTTACACCAAGTCTATGCCAGAATTTCCAATCTTCCAACTTGTCGATTTCCGTGAAATTTTTATTTTTGAATAACGGTGCATATAACAGAAATCCCCTTATCCCCAAATTCTTCTTAAATTCTTCCCAAACTTTCCCAATCATATGTACTAGAGGATTGTTCCCTCCTTTCCCTTCCACCATATACCCCGATTCTAAATATTCCCATATATCACTATGTCCATAGCTATTTCCATTCATGAGATAACTAAAAAAACCAATATCCTTCCATTTAGTCAGGTGGGTAAGTTGTGATGCAATAAAATATGCCCTAAAGTCAGGAATCGCTAATCCTCCCTTACTATCTTCCTTACAAAGACACTCAAGCTTGATACGTGGCCTTTTCCCCCTCCAAATTATTTCTCTCACTAAGGATTTTATTTTTTAAAAAATCTCCTCCCCCAACCAAATTGGACTGTTTCTACTAATATGAATAGGCACTCACCCTTGCTGGATTGATACCCGGTCAAAATTTATTCCAGAAATATAAATAAATAAAATACACACAATAAAAATATATCAATAAAATAAGGTTTCTAGAACCCAATATAAAATAATGAATCGCTTGTCATATATGGTCGAATAAACAGATAATGTGTTAGTATCCTTTGTAAATATCCCATATACTTCTTGATATTATTTCGTCTCCATACATAACTGAGATGATGTTAGTCCACAAAAAATTATTTGCAACGGTCTTTACGACCTTCCTTCTTAATGCTGGGATGGTATTTCAATGTCATTCATTGAACAACTTCATTGCATACATGCGAATCCTTCCGCCGTCAAAGCAGGTAATATAATGTCCGGTAACTATACTCACTGGTAGATTGTTTAATAATTTCCGTAGAAAGTCACATTACTTTATCGGGGTATATAGGTTGTGCACTCACCCTTCCCCTTCACTTTATTCCGTGATACCGCCGGCGTCTCCCAACACGCTGTCCAAGTCTCGCGGTACACGATATCCTGTTCTACCAGAGAGTCTGTCCGGCTGATTGCCTTTGCTGCAATAGATAGTTCCGGTTTAGTCAGGGTTCCTGGTGTTTCATTGGAATCCCTGCATGTATTACTCCAATCTGGCTAGAATGACTTGATTCCTCCGTTTTATGTGGCAGTCAGGGGTGGATTGATTATGTTGACGCTAGACGCGTTTCGGTACTTCCAGTACCTTCCTTAGTAGCCAAATTGGACTGTTTACCAGAAAGTATGAAAGTTGTGGGAGGACAATCATCTTCACTAAAGCAACTCTTTCAGCCATACTCAAGGGGAGTTTCAACCAGATCTTAGTTCTCCACTCTATTGTTTTTAACACCGGGTAAATGTTGTTACTGGGGTAGTCCCCTAGATCCCTGGATACCAAGATACCCAAGTACCTAAAAGCCTCCTGATCCTGCAACACTTTCAATCGTTGATGTGAAATCCTATTGTCTAAAGGGAGCAATACAGTCTTCTCCCAATTTATCTGCATACCTGAATAAGTTCCAAATTCATCAAAGATCTCCATAATTCTACCTAGCGCCTCCTCTGTATTCCCAATATACAACAGGATATCGTCCACGAACAAGGAAATCTTATCCTTACACCCCCTACAGCCAAATCCCCTTATTTTATCTGACTGCCGTATTAAATTTGCTAACGGCTCCACAGACAATGAAAAAAGGAGTGGGGATAGCGGACATCCCTGCCTAGTTCCCCTAGACAGGGGGAAACTCTCTGAATCCCATTCAATACCAATGATGCTGAGGGATTATTATATAACGATTGAACCCACCTTAACCACCTTGGACCAAACCCATATTGTTCCAGGGTTACCCAGAGAAAAGGCCACTCCACCCTGTCAAACGCCTTGACCGCGTCAATTGACAGGATGGAGCGGTCCACCCCCCCCACCTGGAGATTAGCAAAAAGCCTCCTCAGATTATCTGATGTCGACCTCCCCTGTCTAAAGCCACATTGATCATCATTCAACAGGGAGTCCGCTACCCCCACCAATCTATTCGCCAAGACCTTTGCCAAGATCTTGGCGTCCGAATTCAATAACGAAATAGGCCGATATGAGTCCGCCTTTGTAGGCGGTTTGTTTGCTTTAAGCAGTAGAATCATGGAGGCCTCCGTCATCGAGGGTGGCAAACCCGACCTTAATGACACTCCGTTGAATAACTTAACCAATTCTGGTATCATAACTTCCCCCAATTTTTGATAAATTTCAAACGACAGCCCATCAGGGCCTTGTGCTTTTCCCTTGGGGGCTTGTCTTACCACCTTTTCTATTTCCTCAACCGTTATCTCCCTATCCAAGAATGTTACTTGTGCCGTATTTAACCTCTTTAGCTTACACCGTTTCAAAAATTCTACTATCTCCCCCTTAGGTATTTCCAACTGGGATTTATATAATTCTTTATAGTACTCAAGGATTGTCTGAACCACTGCCTCTTTACCCGTAACCTGGGTTCCCGATGAGCTTTCTATGGATGAAATAACCACCGAAGCTCCCTTTTCTTTTATTTTGTCTGCCAACAGTCTGCTCGGCCTACCCCCTTCCAAAAAGGACTGTTTTTCTTGAAAAAAACATTTATTTTGAACCTTTTTCCTCAACAGAGCCTTGTAATTCTCAACCGCGTTTTCCCACTTTCTTTTTGAGGAGTCTTGCCTATCCATACAATATTGGGTTTCCCTTAGCGTGACTTGTTGACTACTCTCTTCTTCCTCTTTCCTCCATTTCCTTTTTAACACAACAATGTCTCTAAATAGGATCCCCCTTAAGTATGCCTTCGCCGCATCCCATATCCATCTATCATCGGTAGAACCTCTATTCTCATCAAAAAACCTCCTCAGGTTTACGAGCACTACATCACAGGATATCAAGGTCAACCAATATGGATTAATTCTAAATGCAACACACCTCTTTACTCCCCCCCCCTACATTTATAGCTACATGCATCGGGGAATGGTCTGACACGCTCCTGGGCTCATATCTCACATATTTTACCTCATGAGCCAACCCAATTGAGCCCAGGACCATGTCAATTCTGGAAAGAGTCTGTTTTGACTTATTGTAACATGAAAATTCTCTATTATCAGGGTTTAACTCTCTCCAGAAATCCACCAACCCCAGCTCTTTTATCAAACATCCAAAGGGGGACAGTTTACTCACCAAATTAACGCCCGATAACCTTAATCTGTCCTGCGATTCGTCAATAACTGTATTAAAATCCCCAAAAACCAAAACTTTTCTACCTTGTTTATCCTGCATAAATTCATATAACTTGAGGATCACACTGGGTTCATAGGGGGGGTGGAATGTACACAAACCCCAGAATTAGTTCACATAAATCTATCCTAACATGGAGGAATATATATCTTCCCTCCCGGTCTACCCTTTGATCAAAAACCTGACAATGCAGACTTTTATGGAACATAACAGAAACTCCCCTTGAGTATACAGTATATACCGAGTGAAACGACTGTGCTATCCAACCTCTATTTAACCTCTGTACAGTCTCTAACGTCATATGGGTTTCCAAGAGACAGATCACTGCCGGCATGTGTTTCCTTAACACCCTAAACACTGCCCCCCTCTTGATCCTATCCCCCAGCCCTCGCACATTCCACGTTATAAAACGTAACATTCAAAGAAAAAAAAAAAAAGCCCCTCTAGCCCCTGCAGTCCCCTCTAGCCCCTGCTCTGGAAAAAGCTATCTCAGTACGGAACAAAGAGTTGTTGCAGGCTGGGGATCTAAAAGAAACTACTGTTAATACTCCCCTTTATCTAGTACCTGTAGTGCCAAATCCACATACAGTGGGGAAAAAAGGATTTAGTCAGCCACCAATTGTGCAAGTTCTCCCACTTAAAAAGATGAGATGCCTGTAATTGACACCATAGGTAGACCTCAACTATGAGAAACAAATCCAGAAAATCACATTGTCTGATTTTTAAAAAATTTATTTGCAAATTATGGTGGAAAATAAGTATTTGGTCAATAACAAAAGTTTATCTCAATTAGGACTGGGCGATTAATCGAATTAATTCGATTAATTTGCCAATTGCAAGCCTCGCTATTTTATTTTTTAGGAAAATCGAATTCACGATTTTCCTAAAAAATAAAATCGCGAGGCTTGCAATTGGCAAATTAATCGAATGGCGCCCGACATATAAAATAAAAAAAATCTCTCACCTGTCCTGCGCCGCGGCTCCGCTCCAGTGTCCGGCGCTCCTCTTATTTTCCGGGTCTGCGCTGCACTGTCCTGACCGCGTACAGCGTCAGGACGTAGTGCGTGCACTCTGAACTGACGCTGCATGCCTTCAGGTGACTGTGCAGCGCCGGGAGAAGAAGAGGGGCGCCGGACGTGGAACGGAGCTGCAGCGGAGGACAGGTGAGAGATATTTTTTTTTATTATTATGATGGTGGCTGATCGGAGGTCTGAAGGGGGCACTTTGGGCTGCTCTGAGGCCTGGAGGGGGCACTTTGGGCTGCTCTGAGGCCTGGAGGGGGCACTTTGGGCTGCTCTGAGGCCTGGAGGGGGCACTTTGGGCTGCTCTGAGGCCTGGAGGGGGCACTTTGGGCTGCTCTGAGGCCTGGAGGGGGCACTTTGGGCTGCTCTGAGGCCTGGAGGGAGCACTTTGGGCTGGAGGGGGCACTTTGGGCTGCTCTGAGGTCTGGAGGGGGCACTTTGGGCTGTTCTGAGGTCTGGAGGGGGCACTTTGGGCTGCTCTGAGGTCTGGAGGGGGCACTTTGGGCTGCTCTGAGGTCTGGAGGGGGCACTTTGGGCTGCTCTGAGGTCTGGAGGGGGCACTTTGGGCTGCTCTGAGGTCTGGAGGGGGCACTTTGGGCTGCTCTGAGGTCTGGAGGGGGCACTTTGGGCTGCTCTGAGGTCTGGAGGGGGCACTTTGGGCTGCTCTGAGGTCTGGAGGGGGCACTTTGGGCTGCTCTGAGGTCTGGAGGGTGCACTTTGGGCTGCTCTGAGGTCTGGAGGGGGCACTTTGGGCTGCTCTGAGGTCTGAAGGGGGCACTTTTGGCTGCTCTGAGGTCTGATGGGGGCACTTTGGGCTGCTCTGAGGTCTGAAGGGGGCACTTTGGGCTGATGTGGGGTCTGATGGGGGCACAGTGGGCTGGTGTGGGGTCTGATGGGGGCACTTTGGGCTGATCTGAGGTCTGATGGGGGCACTTTGGGCTGATCTGAGGTCTGATGGGGGCACAGTGGGCTGATCTGAGGTCTGATGGGGGCACTTTGGGCTGCTCTGAGGCCTGGAGGGGGCACTTTGGGCTGCTCTGAGGCCTGGAGGGGGCACTTTGGGCTGCTCTGAGGCCTTGAGGGGGCACTTTGGGCTGCTCTGAGGCCTGGAGGGGGCACTTTGGGCTGGAGGGGGCACTTTGGGCTGCTCTGAGGTCTGGAGGGGGCACTTTGGGCTGCTCTGAGGTCTGGAGGGGGCACTTTGGGCTGCTCTGAGGCCTTGAGGGGGCACTTTGGGCTGCTCTGAGGCCTGGAGGGGGCACTTTGGGCTGGAGGGGGCACTTTGGGCTGCTCTGAGGTCTGGAGGGGGCACTTTGGGCTGCTCTGAGGTCTGGAGGGGGCACTTTGGGCTGCTCTGAGGTCTGGAGGGGGCACTTTGGGCTGCTCTGAGGTCTGGAGGGGGCACTTTGGGCTGCTCTGAGGTCTGGAGGGGGCACTTTGGGCTGCTCTGAGGTCTGGAGGGGGCACTTTGGGCTGCTCTGAGGTCTGGAGGGGGCACTTTGGGCTGCTCTGAGGTCTGAAGGGGGCGCTTTTGGCTGCTCTGAGGTCTGAAGGGGGCACTTTGGGCTGTTCTGAGGTCTGAAGGGGGCGCTTTTGGCTGCTCTGAGGTCTGAAGGGGGCACTTTGGGCTGTTCTGAGGTCTGAAGGGGGCACTTTGGGCTGATGTGGGGTCTGATGGGGGCACAGTGGGCTGATGTGGGGTCTGATCGGGGCACAGTGGGCTGATGTGGGGTCTGATGGGGGCACAGTGGGCTGATCTGAGGTCTGATGGGGGCACTTTTGGCTGCTCTGAGGTCTGATGGGGGCACTTTGGGCTGCTCCGAGGTCTGAAGGGGGCACTTTGGGCTGATGTGGGGTCTGATGGGGGCACAGTGGGCTGATGTGGGGTCTGATGGGGGCACAGTGGGCTGATGTGGGGTCTGATGGGGGCACAGTGGGCTGATCTGAGGTCTGATGGGGGCACAGTGGGCTGATCTGAGGTCTGATGGGGGCACAGTGGGCTGATCTGAGGTCTGAATGGGGCACAGTGGGCTGATCTGAGGTCTGATGGGGGCACAGTGGGCTGATCTGAGGTCTGATGGGGGCACAGTGGGCTGATCTGAGGTCTGATGGGGCACAGTGAGCTGATCTGAGGTCTGATGGGGGGCACAGTGGGCTGATCTGAGGTCTGATGGGGGCACAGTGGGCTGATCTGAGGTCTGATGGGGGCACAGTGGGCTGATCTGAGGTCTGATAGGGGCACAGTGGGCTGATCTGAGGTCTGGTGGGGCCACAGTAGACTTTTTTTATTTATTTTTTTATATTTTTACTAACATAAGAAAATCGAGATTTAATCGTGAATCGTCCAAAATTAAAAAAAAAAAAAAAAAATCGAGATCGAGAATCGAGAAAAAAAAAAATCGAGGTCAAACTTTTCTGTAAGTCTTCACAAGTTTGGCACACACTGTTGCTGGTATGTTGGCCCATTCCTCCATGCAGAGCAGTGATGTTTTGGGGCTGTCGCTGGGCAACACGGACTTTCAACTCCCTCCAAAGTTTTTCTATGGGGTTGAGATCTGGAGACTGGCTAGCCCACTCCAGGACCTTGAAATGCTTCTTACGAAGCCACTCCTTCGTTGCCCTGGCGGTGTGCTTGGGATCATTGTCATGCTGAAAGACCCAGCCACGTTTTATCTTCAATGCCCTTGCTGATGGAAGGAGGTTTGCACTCAAAATCTCACGATACATGTCCCCATTCATTCTTTCATGTACACGGATCAGTCAGCCCCAAAGTATGATGTTGCCACCCTCATGCTTCACAGTAGGTATGGTGTTCTTTGGATGCAACTCAGCATTCACTCTCCTCCAAACACGACGAGTTGTGTTTCTACCAAACAGTTCTACTTTGGTTTCATCTGACCATATGACATTGTCCCAATACTCTTCTGGAACATCCAAATACTCTCTAGCAAACTTCAGACGGGCCTGGATATGTACTGGCTTAATGTACTGGCGTAGTGTGTTACTGACAGTAGCCTTTGTTACATTGGTCCCAGCTTTCTGCAGGTCATTCACTAGGTCCCCCCGTGTGGTTCTGGGATTTTTGCTCACAATGATCATTTTGACCCCATGGGGTGAGATCTTGCATGGAGCCCCTGATCGAGGGAGATTATCAGTGGTCTTGTATGTCTTCCATTTTCTAATTATTGTTTCCACAGCTGATTTCTTCACACCAAGCTGCTTGCGTATTGCAGATTCAGTCTTCCCAGCCTGGTGCAGGTATACAATTTTGTTTCTGGTGTCCTTCGACAGCTCTTTGGTCTTCACCATAGTAGAGTTTGGAGTGTGACTGTTTGAGGTTGTGGACAGGTGTCTTTTATACTGATAACAAGTTCGAAAATGTGCCATTACTACAGGTAATGAGTGGAGGACAGAGAAGCCTCTTAAAGAAGAAGTTACAGGTCTGTGAGAGCCAGAAATCTTGCTTGTTTGTAGGTGACCAAATACTTATTTTCCACCATAATTTGCAAATAAATTCTTTAAAAATCAGACAATGTGATTTTTTGGATTTGTTTCTCATAGTTGAGGTCTACCTATGGTGTCAATTACAGGCATCTCATCTTTTTAAGTGGGAGAACTTGCACAATTGGTGGCTGACTAAATACTTTTTTCCCCCACTGTACCCTCCTGGAATAGGTACCCTACACTTCTGCTATTTTTATGGTCATTGATCTTGGAAAGCTTCTTTTCTGTTACACCCTGATTGTCAGTACCAGTTTGCTTTTACCTTTGACCGGAAACAATATTGCTCGCAATTTCTCCCTCAGGGAGCTCAAAACTCCCCTACTATGTACTCAATTGCTCTGGCATCTATCCTCTCTTTGGCAGCCCCTCACAGTGAAGTAGTCCTAATGCAGTATGTTGATGATTTGCTTTTGTGTTGTCCAGACCTCACCGTGTGCAAAATTTTCCTCATTGTCTCGTTTGTGTTTTCTAGGAGCATAAGACTGTATTGCATACAACAATAAACTGCAATTCTGTCTACCAAAAGTTGTTTTTGTGGGTCACTGCATTTCACAAGGTGCCAGGCACCTTACTGATGACAGAGTTCAGGCCACGTCAAAAATACTAATTCCTTCTACTGTTACCACCCTTCGAGCCTTCCTGGGCCTTGTGTCATACTGCAGACAATGGGTTAGATCCAGGGGTGCACCACCAATGAGGCCAGGTGAGGCGATCGCCTCAGGCAGCACCAGGTAGGGACAAGAGGGGGGCAGCAGAAGGGCCATGGGCAATGAGCGCTTTCATTGTGGCAAAGGGGTTAGGTTATAAAAATTTGCATGGGGGGGGACGTTTCAGTTTTTGCTTCAGGCAGCAAAAAAGCTAGGTACACCCCTTACAGACAGTTTTTATTTCCTTAAGCTAGCCGTTACATCTGCCCCAGCCTTAGGAACCCCAGACTACAGAAAACATTTGCATTGTATGTTACTGAATTTCATGACCATCCCACCTCAGTCCTAACCCAGGTGCATGGCCAGCAGCCCCTTCCTGTAGCCTATTACTCTTCCCACCTAGATTCCCCTCTTGGTTAACAAAGCTTCAGAAATTGTTCTTAAATTTTCCCTTGGGGTTCAACTCCCATTACCTAAACAAGTGGGCATAGTCAAATTAAAGGCACACACTAAGGCTGACACCCTTGAGCCAAAAGTTGACCAAGTGGCAGACATGGCTGCAAAGAGGGCAGCTAAGAAACCAAGGATGATGACAGTAGTCCTGGTATTGGCCATGACACCTAGCAGCCTGGTCACCCTCAATGTTCTGAAGACCCTACAGCACCAGTCTTCAGGGGAGGAAAAAGAGGAGTGGTCCAAGAAATGGTGCACGCAGGAGGACAGCATGTAGAGTCCACAGGGGAAGCTATGTCTGCCCAGATCCCCGTATCCTTTTATGGCACAGGTAGTGCATGGTAAGACACACCTGTGAAAGACAGCTATGACTGACCTAGAAGAATTGGTTCACCCCAGGGTTCCGCACTACGACTACCCATTTTACCCAGGCTTGTATGGTGTGTGCCAAGTTCAGTGCAGGAAGAATGCTAAAAACTGCCATGCAGTACACTCCTAGGCCCCTGTATTCATTTCAATGAGTGCAAATTGACCACATCCAGCTACCTAAGGTGGACATGTGGAAATGTGTGCGTTCATCTCTTTTAAGGTTGGTCTGAGGCCTATCTGGTCAAAAACATCAATGCAACTACTGCTCTGAAATTGCTGAATGAACTAGTGTGCAGGTTTGGGGTGCCCAAGGTGATTGAAAGTGACAGGGACTACCAGTTCACTAGGGAAATCTTACAGGAGATAATGTCTGCCTCAGAATCTCACAAGCCTTTCATGTCCCCTATCACCCACAATCTAGCGGTAGGATAGAGCTCCTCAACTACACACTAAAAGGGAAGATCTTAAAGGCTACACAGAAAACTGGGAAACCCTGGCCAGAATGTTTACCTCTGGCATTTTTCTCAGTAAGGTATACTTCCTGAGGTAAGACAGGCTTCCCCCCTATCAATATACTTTTTGGCAGCGCACCAAGAATAGGGTTATACTTTCCTCAGCTCCATGCTGTTTTGTGAAACAACAACTCCCAGCATCCCTTTATTACTGTTCAGACCATACTGTAGATGTAGTTTCACACTGTACAAGCTTATTGTAACGGGAGGCCGGCGACACGCTCCCTCCGCGCAGCGCTGCCGGACCTCTCCGCCCCCCTAGAGACGAGCAGTAGGGAATTGAAGTGCTGGTCTGGTCAGCCAGCACTTCATCAGTTAATTATCTTTTGGGTTTTTAGCCATGTAGTGCTGATCACACCACATGGCTACTTTGCATATTGTTTTGGCAGCAATGCTCCGCCACAGGTCATGTGATGCTGGCCACATCACATGATCCTGGGCGGGCTATTTAAAGATTTTTTACAGGCAGCGTATTTCTATGAAACACAGGAAAGAGCGCAGCATAGGGTGATAACGTACAGATAATACGCAATAATTAATACAAAGGGAGGCTCACCTTTTCAGGTTGTGCATATGATAGGCACAACACTAGTGTAAACTTGTTGTCGTAGAGAGTTGACTCTCTTGATAATGCTGGTATGCAGCCCGGGATCGCAATCAGCTTCTGACACGGGGAGCCTGAAACCCCACAGAAGGAGAAGAAGTTTTGGACGAAAAATAGTAGATCCCACGGCGCAAGGAACCAGTCGGAGGTAAGTTGATATCTTTTTTTCTTTTTTATTTGTAATAGAGATGTACAACGCGTTTCAGGGTTAACACCTCTTCTTCAGGTACAGATATCTGTACCTGAAGAAGGGGTGTTAACCCCGAAACGCGTTGTACATCTCTATTACAAATAAAAAAGAAAAAAAGATATCAACTTACCTCCGACTGGTTCCTTGCGCCGTGGGATCTACTGTTTTTCGTCCAAGGGCTATTTAAAGATGGCAACTGCCTAGACAAGTTGCCTGTTATTGAAGTTCCTTCCTTTCAGTGCTGTGCGTATTTCTACTTGTGACCTGCTGTATTACCTGACCTATTGCTTGTGACCGCGACCTTGCTTTTGCCTCATCCTCGGATCCTGACGTTCATTCCTGGTTTGACCTTTGTTTGCCTGACTATTCGACTATTGTGTCTGTTTCCGTGTCCGTTTGTTGTTCTCCCTTCCCTGCACCCTCACGTAGCAGAGTAGGGTTTGCCGTCCAGTTGCTCCCCCTGGACCTTTAGCCTTGGGTGTGGCAAATAGGCAGGGACAGAGGTGGGGTTAAGTCAGGCTGCACTTCTCCCCCTTGTTCCTGTCGTGACACTTATATGGCAAGGGCTGACCTGACTACTCAAATGGTATCTGTATTGAACCGAAAATCTAGTGATGTATGTATGTACTGCACATGGTACTGGTGTTGTATTTATGTAGTGAACTTGGTTCTGGTGCTGTATTTGACTCATGGTTTAGTTCTGGTGCTATATTTATGTAGTTTATTCTGGTGCTATATTTGACTTATGGGGTTGTTTCTGGTGCTGTATTTATGTAGTAAACTTGGTTCTGTTGCTGTATTTATGTAAGGAACATGGTCTGATGCTGTTTTGGTGTTTTGAGCAAGGTTCTGGTGCTGTATTCATGTAGTAAACTTGGTTCTGGTGCTGTGTTTGACTTATAGGGTTGGCTTTGGTGTTGTATTCATGCAGTGAACTTGGTTCTGGTGCTGTATTTGACTTATAGGCTTGGTTTTGGTACTGTGTTTATGCAGTGAACTTGGTTCTGGTGCGGTGTTTGATTTATAGGTGATATATTTATGTAATGAACTAAGTTCCAGTTCTGTATTTATGTTATAAGCATGGTTCTGGTGCTGTATTTATGTCGTGATCTTGGTCCTGGCACTGTATTTGTCTGTTAAACGTGAATCTGATGCTATACTATGATCTAACAGTATCCATTCACATTTGTCTTCAGGCCACTGTCACAGATTCGGTAAAAAAATGGACAAAGAAGTCCTGCACGCAAGACTTTTTTTCCTGTAAAGAAGCAGCATTCTGAGCAGACCCCATTATAGTCAAAAGAGTAACTTCAGCTCAGGAGTTTGTAAATCTGGTCCCCCTAATGATCATGCTGTTGCTACAAACTCAATCATGTCCTGTATCTGAGATTGCACGTGCATATGATCCCAACATTAAAACACAACAAGCTGCCACCTTTTAACGATTTAATGCCCCTTTGCCTATACCGCCGGCGCCTTTATATGGTAGATGGAGTTAAACAAGTTTAGGATGGGCTGCTACACATGGGCCAGTGCTTGCCCCTAAGCTAAAATTCACCAGCCAGCCCCGATTACAATGTTTTAATATAAAGTTATTGATAAAACTGTAAAGTAAAACCTCAAAAAATATAGGTAGGCTCATTAGATATCGCTTTCCCAGAGCTCGGCCTGCTTTCTACCAAAAAAGCACTAAATAAGTCATAGATACATGTAAAAAATGTCAGGCTTACAGTAAATACTTATATTTTAATACTAATAATAATAAAAATACATAATTTTCATTTAATTAAAACTTGATACTTGACACATTTAATAACATTGATAAAACTGCTTCTCTTGGCTGTTGGAGCACTTACTGTCAGCTTATTAAGATCAAAGCCTCCATAGCTTCAAACGTCCTTAACCCCTTCATGCATTATCACATACATGTACGTGAGGGAATGTGGCTTCTTGCTGCATCCTCATGTGTATGTATGTGATGTGATCGGGCGGGTGCAGCTCCTGTTACTGATAGCTGGGCCCCTGCTGCATCCACCAGCATCGCTGTGTGAGGTGATGCCGGCGGATTAACCCTTTCACATGCCACGGTCAGCGCAGAGGGAGGAAGCAGCTCTGATACTTTACACAGGCAGGCTGGGTCTCCTAGGTAACTGTCAGCGTCTTATTGTGTAAGATGCTGACAGTTCAATTCAGTACAATAAAGAATGTATTGTACTGAATTGCAACAGGGATCAAACCCTGAAAAGGTGAAATCCCACAGTGGGAGAAATATAAAAAGTAAAAAAAAAAAAAAAACATGAAAAAAGTGTTTTTTTTTTTATAAAAAATTTAAGTTTCAAGTAAAAAAAAAAAAAAGCCCCCTCACCATAAAATAGTGTTTAAAAAAAAAAGAAAAATAAAAAACAGACATATTAGGTATCGCTGCGTCCGTAGCGAAGTGCTCTATAAAAAATGTCACATAATCTACCACCTCAGGTGAACGCCTTAAAAAAATAAAATAAAAACTGATCAAAAATGCAATTTTTTTGGTCACCTTACATCACAAAAAGAGTAATTCCAAGCGATCAAAAAGACACATGTACCCCAAAATAGTACCAATCAAATGATCATCTCTTCCCACAAAAAATGAGACCCTACCTAAGACAATCGCTCAAAAGATAAAACAAATACGGCTTTCAGAAAATGGAGATACTAAAACATGATTAAAAAATATTTTTCTTCAAAAATGCTTTTATTGTGTAAAACTGAAATAAATGTAAAACATATCACATGATCTATCCCCTCAGGTGAACGCCGTAAAAAATAAAATCATAAAAACTGTGCTAAAAATGCAATTTATTTTGTCACCTTCATCACAAAAAGTATAATTCCAAGCGATCAAAAAGTCATACACACCCCAAAATGGTACCAATCAAACCATCATCTTTTCCCTCAAAAAATGATAAGACAATTGTCCAAAAAAAAATATGGCTTTCAGAAAATGGAGACACTAAAACATGATTTTTTTTCTTCAAAAATGCTTTTATTGTGTAAAACTGAAATACATTTTTAAAAAGTAGACATATGAGTTATCTCCATGTCTGTAATGACTTTCTCTATGAAAGTATTATATGACTTACTCCCTAAGGTGAACATCATAAAAAAATAAAAACTGTGCAAAAAATACCAAGCGATCAAAAAGTCATATGCAACCCAAAATAGTACAAATCAAACTGTCATCTCTTTCTGCAAAAAATGAGCCACTACATAAGACAATCGCCCCAAAAAATAAAAAAAATATACCGTATTTTTCGCCCTATAAGACGCACCGGCCCATAAGACGCACCTAGGTTTTAGTGTAGGAATATAAAAAAAAATTTTTTTCATCAGATCCTCTTATCAGACTGCCCATAAATTTAAGGACATCACATCAGACCCCCATATCAGCCCCCTGTGCCCCCATACCATCTCACTGTGCCCCCATCAGACCTCAGATCAGCAGAATGTGCCCCCATCAGACCTCAGATCAGCAGAATGTGCCCCCATCAGACCTCAGATCAGCAGAATGTGCCCCCATCATACCTCAAATCAGCAGAATGTGCCCCCATCATACCTCAAATCAGCAGAATGTGCCCCCATCATACCTCAAATCAGCAGAATGTGCCCCCATCATACCTCAAATCAGCAGAATGTGCCCCCATCATACCTAAAATCAGCAGAATGTGCCCCCATCAGACCTCACATCAGCAGAATGTGCCCCCATCAGACCTCATATCATGCCCCCATCAGACCTCAGATCAGCAGAATGTGCCCCCATCATACCTCAAATCAGCAGAATGTGCCCCCATAAGACCTCACATCAGCAGAATGTGCCCCCATAAGACCTCACATCAGCAGAATGTGCCCCCATCAGACCTCACATCAGCAGAATGTGCCCCCATCAGACCTCAGATTAGCGTCTTGTGCCCCTATCAGACCTCAGATCAGCCCACCCAGCCACTTATAAAGACCATACTTACCGTACCTGTTCTGCGCTGCCGCTGCCGTCCGGTCCCACGCTCCGCGCTCTTCTCTCTTCCCTGCCGGCACGCACTATGACCTGACGCTGCGGCGGCTGGGTGGGCTGATCTGAGGTCTGATGGGGGTCCCTACGTACAAGTGAGCGCTTCCTTATGGAAGCGCTCACTTGTATTCGCCCTATAAGACGCACAGCATTTTTCCCCCTACTTTTGGGGGAAAAAAAGTGCGTCTTATAGGGCGAAAAATACGGTAGCTTTTGGAAATGGAGATGCTAAAACATGATTTTTTTTTTCAAAAATGCTTTTATTGTGTAAAACTAAAATACATAAGGGGGCGTGGCCTGGACGCAGAGGAGAAAGGACGCACGTACCTGGGCTCCACTGCCAGAAGAGGTGCATCAGCTACCATCCACAGCCTGCACGGGCCATCCAGGCGTCCCTGGGGCATATAGTGACTCCCCGGACGACGAGGAGTCTTTAGAGGGGCGATTTTCGGCTCTAGGCCGACCCGGAGGCTTGCGGCCTACTACAGGGCCGGAGCCTCGGACTTTCCTAGCCGCCCCGGCCGACCGGAAGTAGCGGTGAAGCGCGGAGGACCGCAAGGCAGCGCTATCCACGGCGGCGGCCCCCCGGATTCCTCCAACTATCGGAACCACCTGGGGCACTGGACCAGCACCATACGGGCCCCCATTTGCCTTACCTATATGGGTGGTTCTCCTATCTTGGACCCCGGCCGCCATCTTGCAGCCTGACATCGGTGGCTGGTGACATCGGCAGCAGGACCCCCCCTCCTGGATTGATCTGAACTGCAGCTGGCCTGCAAACTGGGGTGAGTGGAGGGGGTAAACCCAGTGCTTACAGAGCCACTTTGCCTTTGGGCCTCCACTTCCCTGCACTATCCCTGCAGATATCGGCCTTTAAAGTGAAAGGAGTTGCACTGCCTCCATTTTCTCTACATCTTTATATGAATACAGCCCCACAATAAGCCCTTTTTATATATACGCTATTTTGAGGACTTGAGCATCGAGATATTTTTGACAACTCAAAGGGGCTTATTTGCATTACCGCAGTGACTATATATTTGAAGACACGCTTCTCCTCTATACTGCGGAAATTTCATGATTTACGTACTTAAGCGGAACTGTTCCTGTACCCTACCGCTTCTCGTTGTGGTGATGACTCATCCCTGAGGTATTCTGCATTGCTCCGCGGCACAATGTGATTTTTTTTTTCTTACTCTGTTCTCTATTTTCAAGGCAGTGCTCTCCCTTGTGTCTTTCCTTACCTTTCACCAGTCCTATAATTACCTTATGATTTGATTATACTGCTCTACCAACCGTCCAACAACGGCATGCCTGCAAGGTCGCAAAAGAAAAAAACGCAGGGTCTCTCCTTATCCTGCCAAACATTACCGGAGCTTTTCCGTACTCCGCAACCCTCTAACATGGAGCGTCCAGACTCTCCAACTGACAGCACTAGTTCGTTACTACCATCTGAACCTGAACCAGCTGTTGACCCACCTGCTCCGGTCTTTGACCCGACCGAACTTTACAACATAAAGTCCCTCTTCACCACGGAATTGTCTAAGGCTGTGACAGATTTCACCAAGCAGATACAGGATTTAGGTACTAGAGTTTCTGACCTGGAAGAGAGGGTGGATAATGTGGCGGATGCTATGGAAGTGGACAATACACGCCTGGACAGTCATGCTCAGAGGCTGGAAGCCTTAGAATATAAACTGGAAGATTTGGAAAACCGTAACCGTAGAGCTAACCTTAGAATACGAGGTATGCCGGAGACCATTACAGCACTACAACCTACGGTCCTCAACTTGTTCCAAGCTCTGCTACCCCAAGTGGACTCTAATATGTTTCGGATGGACCGGGTTCATAGGGCTTTGGGGAGGCCTAGGAATCCCAATGTCCCACGTGATATTATCCTGAAACTCCATTATCCTGAAATGCGTGACCAACTTTTGGCTGCTGCTCGCAATTTACAAGCCCTTCCGGGGGTTGACGCCTCGGTACAATTGTACGCGGATTTAGCACCGGTCACCCTTGAAAAACGAAGATCGATGAGACCAGTGACACTTGCCCTTCAGAGGGCCCAAATACGTTATCGTTGGGGCTTCCCTTTCCACATCGCTTGCAAAATCGGCTCTCGAGACTACACTATTAAAGATCTCTCAGAGGGATTGGACATCCTGCAACAAGAAGGCATCCCATATGATCGGCCTCCTTCCTCAGCTCCTTTACCAAGACGACCGGAGCGATCTTGGCATACCCGTCGAGCCCCTCCTCTCGCCTTACCAGCTCCCCCTGGATATTCCCGGGATATATCTTGAACCTGGCTTCCCACAGAAAGACGGGACGTGAAGCCGGTCTCTTACTTGACCTTGCGGGAGGTTGGCAACACCTGTTCACCCTTTGGCAGAAATCTATATTCTGGTTACTAGACTGTTGGAGTTTTTCTTCTGCTTTTTGTTATGACTAACTTTTTTTCTTATTGCTGATAGAGCAGACATCCCCTCACTGCGGAAATCAGAGACACGCCATTTGAGACGTTGCCATGGTTCGGTTTGACGTGGTGATCGGGGGTGAGAGGCCGTATGGCCCTGCAAGTGTTCTTCGCTATTGAACTATCTTTTGCACTATAGTCTTAGCTAAAACTTGTCTTATCCTGATACAATTGTCTTGGTGCTTTCCCTTACCACGGGTGACGGCCAAGATCGAGATAGGCGGTTTATTACGCGCCCGGTCTGGTGTTGCTACCCGGGGTGTGGGTACACACCATGTACTGTACATTACTATGTTCTGTTTGACTTATTTACTTTTGCTTTATTTGAAGGTTTGATTCCTTTATACATGTCACTCAGCTAATGCGTAGATATTATATGTCAGCATGTTGACCTTACAGGCCTTCTTGCCCATATGGGGTTGAGACATCCACGGTGGCATTAGGCAACACGGTTGTCCTTCAGGGTTTAGCTGGTCTGGCCCTGGTAGGTGCAACTATGCACCCTTGTAGTTGGTTGGCCGCGTGGATCGCCTCTGCCCTAGCACTGGACGGAACCCCTTTTCATCTCAACATACTTTCCTAGTCTCTCTTCCTCCCTGTCTTTTTCCCTCCTCCTCCCCCCTCTTTTTTTTTTTTTTTTTCTTCTTTCTCTCCCTCCCTCCCATTGCTTTCCTTCACACTGCCTTGTATGACCTTACCACAGCATTTCAACATATAATGTTCCAATTGGTTGCTGCGGAACTTATGCCCCATGTTCCCCCTGCACCGAGTGCATTTCAGGACACGATGCCGACATGTTTGGTTCGGCACGTGGTACCTGACTGTTGTTACTTTTGTTGTTCTATGGTATTCCTTACTCTCTATTTTTGAACTGCCTGGCATGCGAACTCATTTGTGGGCTTTCCCGGTCTCTACCCTCCCCTGTTTTACCTTCACTAGTCACTTCCTATGCTCTGGACGTGAGGTCCTATTACAGGGATCTAGCATATTCTACATCCTTAACCATGTGTAGGATCATTACGCATAATGCTAGGGGGTTCAATTCGGCACAGAAGAGACGCAAAGCTTTCCTCCAATACGATAAACTACGGCCTGACATTATTTGTATTCAAGAGTCGCATTTTACTCCTACCTCTTATCCCAAATATTTTCATAGCCGATATACCATGTTACTTCATGCTCCATATCCCACTAAATGTAGAGGAGTAGCTATATTTATAAAAAATTCTTTGCCCTTCCAGATTGAGACCACGATTGTTGACCCAGAGGGTAGATACATAATTGTCACAGGTTCCCTATGCAACACACCTGTATGCTTAGTCAATTCCTATGCTCCCAATGGTCAGCCTGCCTCGTTTCTTCGTTCCCTGGGTAAAATGCTTGACAGATACTCTCCTTCCTCCATTATATGGTGTGGGGACTTTAACATGACGTTTAATGCACATTTAGATAGGTCTTCACCTGCAGCCGATAAATTATCCTCTAAATCCAAAAGCTGGGTGAGGCAGGTGATGCAGGAACTGGACATAGCTGACTGTTGGAGAGAGTACAATGGGTCTCTACGTGGATACACTTATTTCTCCCCTGTTCACCAACATTACACGAGAATCGACTGGATATTGGCCTCCAGACATCTGCTCTCCCGTCTTTTGTACGCCAGACATATCCCCTGTGCTTGGTCAGATCATGACATGGTTCTGATAGAATTAAACTTGGACTCCCCCTCACGATGCCCTTTTACCTGGAGACTTAATGAGTCTCTTCTTACTGACCCTTCTATAGTGGAACGCGTAACATCTGCTCTCAAGGATTTTTTTTACCTTTAATAAACCCTCTGATACAACGCCCGCAATTAACTGGGCTGCTCATAAACCTGCAATAAGGGGGATCCTTATAGCTGAGGCGTCTAAGTTAAAAAAGGAGCGTTCTAAGGTTCAGTCTGATTTGGAAACCAAACTTTCTCGTTTAGAGATGGCTAATCAGAGACGGCCTTCCCTTTTCCTTATTAAAGCTATTAGGGATGTTAAACTTCAATTAGATGCCACTCTGCTACATCGTACGGAAAAAGCCTTGAGATGGACTCAGGCGAGATTTTACAGATTAGCTAACAAACCAGATAGATTGCTAGCGGCAAAGTTAAGGGCTCGGCAACGTTTAAACGCGATATACCAAATTAAGGATACAACAGGACAAACTACCTGTAACCCGAATGCCATTTATCAGCAATTTCATAACTTTTACCAAAAATTATATTCTCCACCCTCCGACCCCTCCACGGGAGAAATCGCTTCTTTTCTAGCTACGCTACAAATCCCAACATTATCCGCACCCGCTAGGGAATCCATTAACTGTGCTGTTACTGAGGAGGAAATTGATTTGGCCATAAATTCTCTTAAATTGGGTAAATCCCCAGGCCCCGACGGGTTCTCGGCGATCTACTTTAAAAAATTCAAAGATGTCCTAATGCCCCATCTCAAGGCCTTATGTAACTTTATACTCCGTGGAGGAATGTTGCCGCCGGACATGCTTAATGCGCTAATCACAGTTATACCCAAACCTGATAAGGACCCATTGCTCCCTGCTAATATCGCCCTATTTCCCTACTTAATGTCGATCTGAAGATCTTTACCACCATTTTGGCTACTCGTCTTAACAGCTACCTACCCAGTCTCATACATTATGACCAGGTGGGCTTTATCCCTGGAAGACAAGCACCTGATAATGTAAGAAAAGTTTGTAACATCATCCAATGGGCAAATACGAATTCTAAATCCCTTTCCCTTTTAGCTTTAGATATTGAAAAAGCCTTTGATAGCCTTTCATGGAACTATCTATATCAGGTGCTGTCAGTAATGGGTATATCTGGTCCCTTTTTGCGTTCTCTACAGACACTCTATACGTCCCCTGCAGCTTACCTTAAATTACCGACTACTGAACCCTTGCCTATAACTATTTGCAGGGGGACTCGACAGGGCTGTCCTCTCTCCCCAGCTCTTTTCGCTTTAGCCATTGAACCATTGGCTATAATGATCCGTAATGACCCAAACATAACCGGAGTAAAAATCGGGCCCCGCGAATATAAAGTCAGTCTCTTTGCAGACGACATGCTTCTTACCATTACACGGCCTTTAACGACATTACCTAACTTGTTGAAATGTTTGGACACATTCGGTCACTATTCGAGCCTCCGGATCAATACTAAAAAATCAGAGATACTGCACTGTAACCTACAATCAAACACCCAAGACTTAATATCACTAAATTTCGGCTTTAAAACTAGAGATGATTATCTACCCTACTTGGGAATTAATCTGCCAAAAACTTTGGATACCACATTCAAGTGGAACTACGCTCGCCTTATCCCAAGACTCCTTCAAGAATTAATCACCTGGAACTCTCCAACTCTCTCTTGGGTTGGCAGAATACATACTGTCAAAATGGTTACACTACCTAGGATATTATATCTTTTTCGATCCCTTCCCATCCCGTTATCTGGTACGGCCCTCAAGTCCTTACAGATGGAAATCTTTCGTTTTATTTGGGCGTATAAAAAACCTCGTATAGCCAGGAACACCATGCACCTTCACAAACGGGTGGGAGCACCTATATAAATATTACCTAGATGCCAGGATGACGCAATTAGTATCATTTCACGCAGGCTCTACCGCACCGCAATGGGTAGTTTTGGAGTCAGACTTGTTGCAACCAATTTCCCCATTGGCATTGATTTGGTCCCCGGATGCCCCTATGCGGTCTGTGGAACCAGCTGCAAAAATCCCTTACCTCATGCTGCAACTCTGGAGGAAAGTAAGGTTTAAATATAAACTACAGAGCCATATTACCCCCATGCTGCCCCTGTTTGGGAACCCCCTATTCCCACCAGGCTTACCACCAACAGCTTTTATCTGGTGGAAACATTCCAGACTACGATATGTGGGCGATTTTTTGATCCAATCTAAACTCATGTCCAGAGCATACTTTACTTCTGCTTTTTCCCCTCCGTCTTCTGAACTTTTTAGAACCACACAAATTTTCCATTTTTTGACCTCCCAGATTCGGGAATCTAGAGTGATAGAATACACTGCATTCGAGAGACTCTGCAAATATAGGGCTTTAGAGAAGGGTGCCCTTTCCTTTATCTATTCTATTCTGAACTCACCACTTCCGGACACTAAACTGGCATTTATGCATGGCTGGGAGGTGGACCTGGGAGAAACCCTTACACTTGAACAATGGTACGATTGCTGTACGACAATCAGTAAGGGTAGTTGGCAGGTTACACTTATGGAAACTTCATTGAAGTACCCCAAAATAGTGCCAATAAAACTGCCACCTCATCTTGTAGTTTACAAAATGGGGTCACTTTTTGGGAGTTTCTACTCTAGGGGTGCATAAGGGGGTCTTCAAGTGTGACATAGCAACTTAAAATTATCCCAGTGAAATCAGCCCTCCAAAATCCATATGGCAATCCTTTCCCTCTGTGTTACAGTGAAAAATAGATTAAAATGGAAAATCTGCAAAAAAAGTAAATTTTTTAAATTTCACCTCCATTTTCCTTTTATTCTTGTGGAACACCTAAAGGGTTAACAAACTTTGTAAAATCAGTTTTGAATAACTTGAAGGGTGTAGTTTCTAAAATCGGGTCATTTATGGATGGTTTCTATTATGTAAGCCCCACAAAGTGACTTCATAACTGAACTGGTCCTTGAAAAGTGGGTTTTAGACATTTTCTTAAAAATTTTAAGAATTGCTTCTAAAATTCTAAGCCTTCTAATGTCCTAAAAAAATAAAATGATGTTTACAAACTCATGCCAACATGAAGTAGACATCTGGGAAATGTACAGTTTTTGAAAAAATTGGCGAACCTGACACTAACCAAATCTCAAAAGTTTTGCTCATTTCTAAAATGAATGCCCCATTATAACTTCTGTTGGGCCAGCACTGCCTTTAAATAATATTTCCCAACAGGACCCTAGGGGTCCTCTGCCAAAGCAAAATAAACTTTGCTAAACCATATATCTATTTTAATTGTCCCTATATTAAGAAATAATCACATACATGCATCAATAACCTCTCAATTTTCTGTTCAATATTTGAAACAATGAGTTGATAACACTTTAAACAAAAAATGTATACATTTATCAATTTACAATCTATAGCAATCTTCATCTTCACTCTTCACACTTTCAATGGTCTTTACTACGAGATAACTGTCACAAGTAGTCCTTTTAATTATATTTGTACACACTTTAGCCATTGCCTTTATTAGCGGTGTGTGAGATAAAAAGTATAAATTGATTGTAATATCTCTCCATTCGTTTGTATCTTCAATATAAACCTTTTACCAATAATACCAGTTTGATCATAAGCCTCTGTGGATAACACTCAACACCGTTAATATTAAACATTGATTTGAGAATCTTATAATACATCTAATGTTGTATTTTTTAATTTATACTTCACTTCATATCATCTTTGTCATATTTATACTTCAGAAGGAGCTGCCTCTGTGTCCTGTAAAGCCCCCCCCATTCTTCCCCCTGATGTCATCTAAGTCCACCCCTTTCCTTCTGGCTGTGTAACCCTCTCCTCTACCAGCCATTTGCAAGAAGTTTCTTATGAGGACAGGTCACTAGTGAACATATAATTACAAACATGGAAACAAGGAAATCTGACAATGCAGATTGCACATGACAGCCCACACAGTTCCACACCTCCACCGGAGCACACTTGGAAGTACATTCAGATGTCGGGGTAGCGTTTGATCATGGCATCTGAAGGGTTAAAAGTTTGCAATTGGCATTACCGCCAGTCGCAGATTTTAGCTGCGGGTGTCTGCTGTATGAAACAGCAGGCACCCGGCAGCTATGGCACCCGCTGCATGCACAAGCGAGTGCTATGTTTAAAGTCCCGACTAGCGCCGTACATGTATGAATTGGGTTATACCTCTACTGATATAATTGTTATTAGCAGGGGACATTTAACAAGACTGGCATTCCCATATGCTAATCTTGAACCCCAGGCACTGGAGTAAAATGTTCCTAATTGAATAAATGCCTCTTAGTAAATTAGGTGCATCTCTGGTTCCCTGTGTGCCAGAAACTCAAATGTATGCCAGCCAGAGTCTGGCATAGGCTTACCAATTTCTGACGTACGTTATAGTAAATCCGGAGGGCAATGATAGGACCCGCCTTTCCCACTAAGCCCCACTCCATTATTCGCCACTTTAGTATGGTGCAGAGAACCTGTAAAAGTCACAAATATGCTGTATGGTGTAACTTGCGACTTTTTAATGCCACAGTAGTGGCGTAAAGACATAATAAATGACCTTCTATGTTTTCAATTGTATTACTGGTAGCTTTTACATAAAATGTAACATGTAAATGATGCATTTCTATGGAAGAAGTATTTGTTTTAATGTTAGAGAGTACTTATTGATTGCCATGTTTAACACTGTGGCCCTAGAAGACAGCTGATCTTACATCAAAGGAAACTTCACAAATGCGTGACCTTTATACAGTAAGTCTTGACGTTGACAGATACTTTCATGTCCATAAAAATATTAATGCCATACAGTCTGACAAAGGACACGTGTTTATTTCTAACAATCAACATTCATAAATGGCTTTCCTGGATATGGTTCATTCTACTTGATAACATGATTTGCAAATCGTTATAAAGTTTAGAATTTCATATACTGGGGGTCATTTAACAATTCATGAATTTGAGACTTTTCAAATGCAATTTGTATAAAAACTTTTGTACAGATGATGCCACCCTCACCACTTTCCAAAAAGTTTTTTTTCCTCCAAGAGAGTGGTTTGGGTAGGGCCAACGATCCCACCAGATTTATTATAATTCCCCTTGTTTTGTGGTATAAGTGCTGCTAGTTTACACAGAGTAGCCCACTAAAAAGTAGCCTGCCTCCAGCGATAGTATGAAAAGATGAACGAGCAAGTGGATTGTTTTTATTTCTTAATTACCCACAAGTCACAAAAGATGCTGAAAGTGGTCCCTGTTCTCGTCTATGCATCTTTGGACACTTCAGATTATGTTGGCGATACTTCTTGCAGCTCTTTAACTGTGATGTTTTCCTTGAATTCATCCAGGGTATGTGGATTTTTAGCGTACACTTACTGTTTTAAATTTCCTCACAGATAAAAATCACATTTGGACAAGTCTGGGGACTGTGGTGGCCATAACCCCTTGCTCACAGTTCGCTCCTCTGTAAACAGTTCATGAAACCATGCCAGTGAGTCCCATGAGGTGTAGAATGTTGCCCCATCTTGTTGGAAAAAGCAGGACATTTTTTCTTTTGCAGCATCACTGTTGAAGAGCTGCAAGCAGTATCAGCCAATATGATCTGACATGCCCGAAGATGCATAGATGTGAAAAGGAACACTTTCAGCATCTTTTGTGACAATCCGCTTGCTCATTTATCTTGTCATACTATTGCTGGAGGTGGGCTACTTTTTCGCAGCTTCTTGGATGGGCCCCGTAGTTGCACTGCTTGTCTCTTTCTGCTTATTGAGAGTGTAAAGATGGAGTGAGGGATGAAGCTAGCCTCAGACAAGAGTCACAGGCACACAAGCAGTGGCGGTGTTTAACACCATGCAATTGCATGGGGCACCCTGACAAGCGAGTCAGACCGTTAAACTGCAGATACAGTTGTGGACAGACAGGGAAGGCATAGGAGGCGTGATAATAGTAGTTGCCATGCAGCATAGGGATCAGTTACAGGCATCACAGTTTAGGTCTGGCTCTGCAGGCCCTATCACCTATTTTAAAGCTGCAGATGGAGCTCCAACCTCAGTCACTGGAGCTCACCCACCCCCTCCCCCAAGTAAGTTATCAGCTGGGCAGGTAACATTTACAGAGATATTACTATGTCATCTTTGGTGTTACATAGGACTGCAGCCTGCAGGTTACACCTATGCAGCAAGCCTGTGAGGAGCAGGTGTAGATGATGGGAATAGTAGTGGCCCTGATGGAGCTGGAGCTCCAACCTCAGTCACAGAAGCTCACCCACCCCCTCCCCCAAGTAAGTCATCAGCTGGACAGGTAACATCTACAGAGATATTACTGTGTCATCTTTGGTGTTACATAGGAGTGCAGCCTGCAGGTTACACCTATGCAGCGAGCCCGTGAGGAGCAGGTGTAGATGATGGGAGTGGTAGTGGCCATGATGGGATTATTTGTCACAGTGTACTCCCTCATACCATTGCTTCCTGCGGATTGGTGCAGTGAAATTGTGGTTTCTGGCCAGAAGTAAAATAATACAAGTCTTTACTTAGGGCAAAATAAGAGTGTAGTACACCCAGCAACAGTTGTACACAGTGCTATTTCTCTTACTAGATGATGAGGTATGGTGGCTGGCACAGTAGGTGATAATGGCACCTCTGGTATGCTATCTTGCTGATATATCTCTCCTGAACTTATGGCTAACAGCTGTGTGCTGGCACTTGTGACTGTGGGTGTCCACTGTGAAAATATAGGCTTTTATGAGTTTGCCTGTGCTGGATGTGATATAGGTGATAGGTATCAGAGCCATAGTCACTCACCTGCAGCAGGGTCTGTATAGTTGTGGCTTGCTGGTCACTCTGCTGATTGTGAATATTGTCTTCAGTATTCTTGCAGTCTCTCTAGAGTAGTAGTTTCACAGAAGATTTTGAACAATAACTGGTCCCTAAGATCCTTGGAACTCAAGCATGTGCTTCCTCACTCCTCACTAGTCTAGCTAAGATATACCCTCCTGGCAGGAAGTAGGACCAAACCACTACTACCAAGAGGGGGAAGAATGGGATATTAAATCCTATTCCTAATGCCAACCATCGCCAATCATGGCAGGAACAGTCAGGGACATGGTAAAACATAACAAACTAAACAATTGCATATACCCTCAGGTCTGAAGTACTGCAGATCCCCTTGTTGAAAGGCAAACCATCTTTAGGTTCTGTTTGCGATCCTCCCTGGTAGTCTAGCAGCAAATTTCCAAAGGCACAGATCTTCCAGATCTGAACTTTCTCCCTACCTTTTCAATGCTGTGGAGAAAGAAGGGTTAAGGACATGAGTGCATATACATACAGTACATTGTTAAAAGGTCTAGGCTAAATCTAGCTACCAAGGGGCATAAATGAGGGTCCTAAGTAGCAGTCCTTGGTGATGGCAAAGTTGCTGGACTAACTTATCTAACCTTTTGGAAAAAAACTTTGGCTGCAGGGCTGTGCTGTGTTAGCATCTTCCACCTGCATCAGGGGGGGAAATAAAATTCCTGGGTCTGCAGCTTGTATAAATGAATTCGGGTAACAAAGACCCCAGGGCATGTCACCGCTCAAGTCTTTGTGATGGGTGCAAACTTTAACTGTTGCATGTAACTGGAACGCAACGGACTCAGGTGTCAGGTAGGTGTTCTCTGAACCTGAGAAAGAGAGGAAAAGGTGCAACAAGCCCAACTTAGAGTATAAGAGCTGAAATGGAGTCCCTCTTAGGCAACAGGCAGCAGTAGGTAGGTTACGCAGGGTTCAAACTCACTAATAAGTGAAACAGGGGCCAATCCCATATTTCTTACACTCCTAACGCACTTAGGGCTCCTTTGTTTTTTCATAGAAGAAGCTTCAGTCTGGGTGAACATCTAGATTTTCAGGACTGATCCTGCTGGTTGGGGTATCTGTATTGGCTGTATTTCTGGCAGGAACTCCATCTATGGTCCTCTGGCAGAATCTGGAACTGCAGGTGGAACACTGTCTGGAAGGACCTCTGTAGACCTTTGGTGTTTCTTCATAGGTGACAGATTCTCAGGGCAGCAGTAGGAGATTGCCCCTAAATTTGTTATAGCAAGGAGCACATTACTTGGTAGTGACTCCGGAGTGCAGAGCAGCATCTGTCGAATCATGACTAGTATGTAGGTCACTTTCAGTGGTTGTAAGTCCTGGTCACTTCAGGTGTATCTGGTTCAACAGATGGCAGTGAAGTTCGTGGTAGCAGTCAAATGGCTCTGAATGTCATGCCGGACTTGTGTGGACTCTTCTTGGACTCTTCTTTGGTGGGCTTCCACTGGGTGGTCCTTCGTTTTCTCACTCTTGTGAGGGCAGCATCCTTTCTTGGCAGGCTCTGGCTGTACTGGAATGGTAGTAGGCCCTGGGGTTTCAACAGTCTTCATGATGGCTATGGCCACATGTGGTTTTCCTTCGGGTGCATCAGGAATGGTCAGAGGCACTTGTGGTGCAGGGTAACCACACAGTCGGTTTGGTCATAGTAGAGAAGTTTACCAAAGCAGGGGGCTTGATGCCTGTTGTGTTAGGGACCTGTGGGTACTCCTCTTAAGTAAGAGTCCCTTGGTGGAAGGCGTCCTGCAGGCATTCACTCTCCAACCCGGCATATTATCCACAAGTACATATCTTCAGCAGTAGCCACATCAGGTTGACAAACAACAAGCCACACAGATTTACACCCTACTTTTGCAGTGGTATATTCCAGGATTAGTGGCAGCAAATTTGGGTTGTAGGTTGTCATGGGCAACGGTGGCATAAATGGTGTGGGACCCCTTTAAATGATGTAACAGAAGCACAGCGAGTGCAACTGAAGGGCATCCAGGTAGTAGTAAGTAATCGCTCCCAGTCTCTCAGGCACTCTGGACCTACCGGTACTCACACTTGAGATGTTACAGTTTGGAAGGCTCAATGGTGGAGCTGGGCTGTGCAGTGGCAGGCCACGCTGGCTTTCAAGAGGGTCCCAGCCTTCACGTGGCAGCATGGATCTCCCCTTCCATCCCTCTTCTTTCTTGAAAGTCTTCAGGGCAGCGAACTTTGGTGACAGGTATTGGTCTTATGTCCCAGGCTCAGACAGTAGCTCATGGCCAAAGTTACTAGCAGGGCGGCAGCTCAAAGCACCATGTGCCTAGTCCGTCTTTTTCCGCTCCGGGTCCCCAGGAGTTGGGCTTCTGGTAGCAAGGTAAGAGGAGGCCCTGCCCCAGGCACAAGTTTCTTAGCAAAATAATAAAAGCGTGTCCATGTAAACATGCCGAACCTCCACAAACAAGGAGTGCCTACAGACACGTCTTTGCTGTTCTTCTGCTGGGTATTCTCTCTAGTTTCCTTCTCTGGAGGGACAGAGCTGCTGTGCATGTGGTGCAGTTCCAAGATGGCAGATTAACCCCTTCTGTGCTGATGCGACAGTGTTGGCTCGATTCTGGGTCTTGGTAACAGGCAATGGTGAGTGAACACCCACAAGAAGTCTTGTTAACACAATGCAGCCATAGCTTCCACTAGATTCTCTCCAGTAGGGCAATAAAGTCTCTTTTAGGATCCACACAGCAATTAAGCCAATGATAGTAAGTAGAGATGAGCGAATTTTCAAAAATTCGATGTGGCTGGTTCGCCGAATTTTCCGAAAGGATTCACTTCGATCCGAATAAATTTGTTCCAAATCGCGTTAAAAAACGGCTACTTCCGGGCTGCAGAGAGACTGGATAGTGGTGTAGAACACTGTGCCTTGCAGTAAAATAGGGAGTAGTGTTGAGCGAGCACTTCTGTGCTCGTATGCTCAGGTGCTCTGGCCGAGCAACCGAGCATAATGTTAGTCAATGGGACTAAACCAGGCACCCCCCCGCTCGGAAGAGGGGAGGGTGTCTGGTTAATAGAAAAAGGTCAGAATCGCGACTTCTCCTCTTTTACTCCTTTTGCTTGTAAAAGTATGCTAATTAACTGAATTTGTACGCATTTGTGCACAATGCGTACACATTAGCGTACAAATGCGTACGCATTAGCATACAAATTTGTACGCATTAGCATACAAATTCGTACGCATTAGCATACAATGCGTAGCATTAGCGTACAAATCAACATTACAGTGAATGCCAGCATTGCGCTTGAGTACACTCGGTGTTCTACTGTGGTAGTGGAATAATACTGTGAGCCAGTGTGACATGCACATAACAGGCTTCTTAGAATCGCTGCACACTTTTATGTATTTGGGCAGTTAAAGGGCCAAAACTCAGCAAACAACTCAAGTCTGAACTCAGTCTTACAGGTCAATGTTAGCGCCAGCTATAAAGAATCGTGCAGAGGCCCAAGATCCTATTAGAGCGCCAAAAGCGCACGCCTTTTACACCAATTCACTGATTCCACATACATTTCGACAGAACCTGTTCTATTACACTCTTATACAAGCAGAGCCCCCCCCCAGACAGGTTGGAGATAGCAGTGGCAGCAGCATCAGCAGACTATAGAGTGGCACAACGACAGTGTGGCCAGGTGGCAGCAGCATGAGTAGGCCACAGAGTGGCAGAATGACAGACCCTGGAAGTGGCAGCAGCAGTGGAAGTAGTAGTACAATTTGGAGGCCACAGAGTGGCACAATTACCTAATTTTGAGGTAGCGTCAGCCAGGAGACGGCATGTGGAGTCGGCGGCGGCGACAGCAGCATCAGGCCGGAGAGTGGCATGATGACATACCCTGAAGAGCAGACCGTAATAAAAAAATTCTCGTCCTTTTGGTTAAGATCAACTGTCGCATATGTTCTTATCAGTATCGGGGCTGGTTATGCCAGCGGACGGGAACGTAAGACAGAGGAGGTTCAGTGAAGGCTCCAGCTTTGCCTGGACTGTGACAAAATGTCAGTATTGACCCAAGACGCCAAGAAAGTTCGGAGTTCCGTCTTAAGATCGACCTGGTGGTCTGCAGGGAGCTGAGCTACCACCTGTGGGAGCCCCTGCCTCTCACCTCCACGATGCTCATCGCTGAGTGTCCCGGGGCCGGAATTGTTTATTTTAAAAAATTCGAGTGTTCAAAACAAACAGGGTTTCCTGTGTACTTGAGCTTTGAATAATGGAATAGGACTACAGAACGTACCAAAAATTTACGACTGACATGCTGCTGCCGAGGAGAGTGGTACAGTAACAGCTGCTGCAAGAGGCAGCAGTCAAACAAATTTCAAGGCCACAGAGTGGCACCATGACAGCAGCTGCAAGAGGCAGTAGTGGAATATATTTCAAGGCCACAGAGTGGGAGAGGCAGCAGGAGTCATATTAATTTTAATGAGACAGAATGGCACAGTGACATACCCTGGGAGAGGCAGCAGCAGTCATAAAAATTTAAAGGCAGCATACCGTAGAGTGGCACAATTACATAATTTGGACCTAGCGGCAGCTAGAAGGCGGCGGCAGCAGCATCAGGTGACAGAGTGGCACAATGACAGACCCTGAAGTGGCAGCAGCATGAGTAGGCCACAGATTGGCACAATCAAAGACCCTGGAAGTGTCAGCAGCATGAGTAGGCAAAAGAGTGGCACAAAGAGAGACCCTGGAAGTGGCAGCAGCATGAGTAGGCCACAGAGTGGCAGAATGACAGACCCTGGAAGTGGCAGCGGCAATGGAAGTAGTAGTACAATTTGGAGGCCACAGAGTGGCACAATTACCTTATTTTGAGGTAGCGGCAGCTAGGAGACGGCATGTGCAGTTGGCGGCGACAGCAGCATCAGGCCGGAGAGTGGCATGATGACATACCCTAAAGAGCAGACCGTACTAAAAAATTATCTTCCTTTTGGCTAAGATCAACTGTCGCATATGTTCTTATCAGTATCGGGCTGGTTATGCCAGTGGATGGGAACGTAAGACAGAGGAGGTGCAGTGAAGGCTCCAGCTTTTCCTCGACTGTGATAAAATGTCAGTATTGACCCAAGACGCCAAGAAAGTTTGGAGTTCCGTCTTGAGATCGAGCTGGCGGTCTGCAGGGAGCTGAGCTACTACCTGTGGGAGCCCCTGCCTCTCGCCTCCCCCATGCTCATCGCTAAATGTCCCGGGGGCCAGAATAGTTTACTTTAAAAAATGTGAGTGTTCAAAACAAACAGGGTTTCCTGTATACTTGAGCTAGCAGCAGTCGAATCTTTGTGTGCAGATGACGATAATGACCATGAAGCCCTTGCTTCACCTGGCTCCCAAGTGCAATCGGCTACATAATCATCTACAGTTAGCTCTGTTTCCTGTATACTTGAGCTATGAATAATGGAATGGGACTACAGAACGTACAAAAGATTTACGACTGACATACTGCCGAGCAGAAGGTCCAAAAAATTTGAATCAATTTTGAGGCCACAGAGTGGCACCCTAACAGCAGCTGCAAGAGGCAGCAGTCGAATACATTTCAAGGCAACAGAGTTGGAGAGGCAGCAGGAGTGGTACTAATTTTAAAGAGACAGAATGGCACAGTGACATACCCTGGGAGAGGCAGCAGCAGTAAAAAAAATTTAAATGCAACATACCGTAGAGTGGCACAATTACATACTTTGGACGTAGCGGCAGCTGGGAGACAGCGTGAGTAGGCGGCAGCTGGGTGTCACGCTCGGGTGTGGGGGGAAAAGCCACACCGAGCGTATGAGGGATGGGAACAGACAAAACCAGGGAACTGGTCACCTCCTGCAGGGGGCCCTAAGACCAGGCCCTAACTGGCTACCAGTATGAACTAACCCGGGTGGTAGGAAAGCTCATACACAGGAACCTAATCTGAATAAACCCTAGAACACCCTGCAGTCTAATGACACAAGAGAGTAACCCGTTCCTCCAAGCGTACGGAGGAACAGGAGACTCAAACAGGAATAACCAAAGGAAGGGAAAACACTTAACTTTAAGTAGAACTCAGAAACAGGATCTCAGCCGAGATCCACACCACTCTCAACCAGGTAAGTAGCAGATATAAACCGCAAGGGATACTGGGAGAGGAAGAGGTAAGTAGGAGACAGCTAATTGCCCAGCGGCAACAGCTGAGGGAAAGGGGTGTGGTGAACAGCACCCAAACCACAGGGAATAGCCTGTCAAACCTGTCACTTAGAAAGCCGCGCAGAACGTCTGATTCCAGACGCAAGACCACTCGTGACATTACCCCCCCTTTTACGGGTGACCTCCGGGCACCCAGGACCAACTTTATCAGGGTGACACCTGTGAAAGGCTTTTACCAAACGACTGGCATTCACGTCAGATGCCGGTACCCATGACCTCTCCTCAGGACCATAACCCTTCCAATGAACCAGATATTGAAGAGTCCCACGAAGAACTCGAGAATCAATGATCTTGACAATCTGAAATTCCAAATTACCATCCACCAAGACAGGCGCGGGTGGCAAGGGAGATGGCTCCAGAGGTTCAACATACCTCTTCAACAAACATCTGTGAAACACATTATGGATTTTCAGGGCCTGCGGAAGTTCAAGACGAAATGCTACAGGATTAATAATGGCCGTGATTTTATATGGGCCAATAAATCTTGGACCCAACTTCCATGAAGGAACTTTCAACTTAATGTTCCTAGTAGACAGCCACACAGAATCACCCACATTTAGGTCCGGACCATTCATGCGTCTCCTGTCAGCCACACGTTTGTACTTGTTACCCATATTTATCAAGTTACTTTGAATTTTTCGCCATATGGAAGACAATGATGATGAAAAACGTTCTTCCTCAGGAATACCAGAAGTATCAGAACCACAAAATGTGCCAAACTGCGGGTGAAAGCCATATGCACCAAAAGATGGTGACTTACCAGTGGAGTCCTGTCTGCGATTATTTATGGCAAACTCAGCCAGAGACAAAAACGAGGACCACTCCTCCTGGTTCTCAGAGACAAAGCATCTCAAATAAGTCTCCAGATTCTGATTGGTACGCTCAGTCTGTCCATTCGTCTGGGGATGAAAGGCAGAGGAGAAAGACAGTTGTACCCCGAGCCGAGTACAGAACGCCCTCCAGAATCTGGACACAAACTGAGTCCCACGATCAGAGACAACGTCAGTGGGAATGCCATGAAGTTTCACAATATTGTCAACAAACACTTGTGCAAGAGTTTTAGCATTGGGGAGTCCGGGTAATGCAATAAAGTGCGCCATTTTACTAAAACGATCTACAACCACCAGAATAACTGTCTTACCAGACGACTCAGGCAGATCAGTGATGAAGTCCATGGATAGGTGAGTCCATGGTCTGGACGGGATGGGTAATGGAAGTAGGGGTCCAGAGGGACGAGTATGTGTCACCTTAGAGCGTGCGCAGACACTACAGGCTGACACATATTCCTCAACACACTTACGCAGACCTGGCCACCAGAATCTACGAGAGATGAGGTCGACAGTGGATTTACTCCCAGGGTGTCCCGCAAGCACCGAAGAATGATGCTCCTCAAAAACCTTATAACGCAAATCAGAAGGAACAAACAACTTCCCGGGAGGGCAAGACTCCGGCGCATCTCTCTGGGCCTCAAGCACTTTAGCCTCAAGATCAGGGTAAAGAGCGGATATCACCACTCCTTCAGACAGTATAGGGCTAGGATCTTCAAAATCACCACCCCCGGGAAAACTACGTGACAAGGCATCCGCCTTCACATTCTTAACCCCAGGACGGTATGTGACAATGAAATTGAATCTGGTGAAGAACAAAGACCATCTGGCCTGCCTCGGATTAAGTCGTCTAGCCGACTCCAGGTAAGCCAGATTTTTGTGATCAGTGAATACCGTGATTGGATGATTCGCCCCTTCCAACCAATGACGCCATTCCTCAAAAGCCAACTTAATGGCCAGTAACTCTCGGTTACCCACATCATAATTTCTCTCCGCCACAGAGAGTTTCTTCGAAAAAAAAGCACATGGGCGCCATTTACCAGGTGACGGGCCCTGTGATAACACAGCTCCTACCCCCACATCGGATGCGTCAACCTCCACAATGAAAGGTTGTGACATCTGGCTGCACCAATATAGGGGCAGAGGAAAAGCACTCCTTTACAGCAGAGAAGGCTTGCAATGCTGCATCAGACCACACAGAGACATCCGTCCCTTTCTTAGTCATGTCAGTTAAGGGTTTAACTATAGTCGAATAGTTCTTAATAAATTTTCGGTAATAGTTGGTGAACCCCAAAAATCGCATAAGAGCCTTCAGATTTTCAGGTCGGTCCCAGTTCAGAACAGCACAGACCTTCTCTGGATCCATACGAAAACCTGAAGATGAAAGCAGGTATCCTAAGAATTGCACCTCATGTACAGCAAAAGCACATTTCTCTAATTTTGCATACAACTTGTTATCTCTTAAGATTTGCAACACCTGCCTCACGTGATCCTGATGTGTCACAATATCTGGAGAATAGATTAGTATGTCATCCAAATACACGACTACAAACCTCCCCACAAGATGATGAAAAATGTCATTAACAAAATGCTGGAAGACAGCAGGAGCATTGGTCAACCCAAAAGGCATGACCAGGTTCTCAAAGTGGCCCTCAGGAGTGTTAAAGGCCGTCTTCCATTCATCCCCTTCCTTGATCCTGACCAGATTATATGCCCCCCTTAAGTCCAACTTGGAGAACACCTTGGCATCCACAATCTGGTTAAACAAGTCAGGAATCAAAGGAAGGGGGTACGGATCACGGACAGTAATCCTATTGAGTTCACGGAAATCCAGACATGGCCTAAGGGATCCGTCCTTTTTTTTAACAAAAAAGAACCCTGCTGCCACAGGAGATTTGGAAGGCCTAATATGTCCTTTGGCCAAACTCTCAGCAATATATTCCTTCATGGCCGTTCTCTCAGGTCCAGAAAGGTTATACAGCCTAGATTTAGGCAATCTTGTTCCAGGGATAAGATTGATAGGACAATCGTATTCCCGGTGAGGGGGTAAATCCTGACATCCACCTTCAGAAAATACATCAGAGAAATCCGATATAAAAGAAGGAAGAGTCTTAGTGGTTAAAGCAGAAAAAGATGTATTAAGGCAATTGTCAACACAATAATCGCCCCAATCCACAATTTGTCTAGTATGCCAGTCAATGGACGGATTATGTTTGCTTAACCACGGTAAACCCAGAACCACAGGAGCAGGAAGACCTTCCAACACAAAACATGAAATAAGCTCCTGATGAAATTCACCCACTCTTAATTTGATATCATGCACCATCTGAGACAAACACTTCTGAGAGAGAGGTGCAGAATCAATGGCAAACACAGAAATCCTCTTATCCAAAGAACTTGGTGACAATCCATGCATACGGACAAACTGAGCATCAATCAAGTTCACCCCTGCCCCGCTGTCAATAAACACCTCAATTTTCACAACCTTTGATTCTAGCGCCACCTCGGCAGTCAGGAGAAAACGGGTACTGCAGGATGAAGACAAATGCACATTTTCAGTCTCCCTACCCACTCCACCAAGAGTGAGATGAGAATTCAACGCCCCCTTTTCTTTTCTCTCCTTTAGAGATAGGAAGCATGGACATACATTGATAAAGTGTCCTTTCTGACCACAGAAAAAACACACACCCTTTTTATTACCAAGATGATTGCGGGTGGCTACAGAACTGGCTCCCCCTAATTGCATAGGTTCATCCCCAGACATCAACCTAGGGGAATATTCACCCAAAGTATCATAGGAAGCTGGTACACTATGTGATAGTACGTCCTGAGAGCGGGGGCCCCTAGATCGCTCTCTCAGGCACCTATCCATGCGTACAGCAAGAGACATAGCGGCTTCCAAAGACACAGGGGTTTCCTGAAAGGCCAAAGCGTCCTTCAGCCTCTCAGACAAACCCTGACAGAATTGGCTACGTAAAGCCGGATCGTTCCATTCAGTATTGGTCGCCCACCTCCGAAACTCAGAGCAATAAGTCTCAACCGGCCGCTCACCCTGACAAAGGTTACGTATCTGGGTCTCCGCCAGGGAGATACGATCCGGGTCATCATAGATAATCCCTAGGGTCTTGAAAAATTCATCTACCGACCGGAGAGACAGCGATCCGGCCGGTAGAGAAAAGGCCCATGACTGCGCATCCCCTTTAAGCAGCGAGATGACCACACCAACCTTCTGTTCCTCATTACCAGAAGAATGTGGACGCAGTCTGAAATACAATTTGCACGCCTCCCTAAATAGAACAAAATTATCACATTCCCCAGAAAATCTATCCGGGAGGGGGACCTTAGGCTCCAAACAGGCCTGACACTCAGCACCCCCAGAACCACCAGCCTGTGGTCTCTGAATCTGGTTGCGGATGTCAGCCACCTCCAAGCTGAGTCCCTGCAGCCGTTCAGCCAGTGTAGCAATAGCATCCATGTCAGCACAAAAATGAAATAAATTTTTGTTAGTGGCGGTTTATAATGTCACGCTCGGGTGTGGGGGGAAAAGCCACACCGAGCGTATGAGGGATGGGAACAGACAAAACCAGGGAACTGGTCACCTCCTGCAGGGGCCCTAAGACCAGGCCCTAACTGGCTACCAGTATGAACTAACCCGGGTTGTAGGAAAGCTCATACACAGGAACCTAATCTGAATAAACCCTAGAACACCCTGCAGTCTAATGACACAAGAGAGTAACCCGTTCCTCCAAGCGTACGGAGGAACAGGAGACTCAAACAGGAATAACCAAAGGAAGGGAAAACACTTAACTTTAAGTAGAACTCAGAAACAGGATCTCAGCCGAGATCCACACCACTCTCAACCAGGTAAGTAGCAGATATAAACCGCAAGGGATACTGGGAGAGGAAGAGGTAAGTAGGAGACAGCTAATTGCCCAGCGGCAACAGCTGAGGGAAAGGGGTGTGGTGAACAGCACCCAAACCACAGGGAATAGCCTGTCAAACCTGTCACTTAGAAAGCCGCGCAGAACGTCTGATTCCAGACGCAAGACCACTCGTGACACTGGGACGCAGCATGAGTAGGCCGCAGAGAGGCACAATTACATAGTTTGGACGTAGCGGCAGCTGGGAGACAGCGTATGGAAGCGGCAGCTGGGATGCAGCAGTATCAGGCCACAGAGTGGCACAATTACATAGTTTGGAGGTAGTGGCAGCTGGGAGACAGCGTGTGGAGGCGGCGGACGCAGCAGCATCAGGCCACAGAGTGGCACAATTACATAGTTTTGAGGTAGCGGCAACTGGGAGACAGCGTGTTGAGGCGGCAGACGCAGCATGAGTAGGCCACAGAGAGGCACAATTACATAGTTTGGACATAACGGCAGCTGGGAGACAGTGTGTGGAGGCGGCGGACGCAGCATGAGTAGGCCACAGAGAGGCACAATTACATAGTTTGGACAGAGCGGCAGCTGGGACACAGAGTGTGGAGGCGGCGGACGCAGCAGCATCAGGCCACAGAGTGGCACAATTACATAGTTTGGAGGTAGCGGCAGCTGGGAAACAGCGTGAGTAGGCGGCAACTGGGATGCAGCATTAGTAGGCCGCAGAGTGGCACAATTACATAGTTTGGAGGTAGCGGCAGCTGGGAGACAGCTTGAGTAGGCGGCAGCTGGGACGCAGCATTAGTAGGCCGCAGAGTGGCACAATTACATAGTTTTGAGGGAGCGGCAGCTGGGAGATAGCGTGTGGAGACGGCGGCAACAGCAGCATCAGGGCACAGAGTTGCATGGTGACATAGCCTGGAGGTGACAGCAGTAGCAGCATGAGGAGACCTGATTGTTGAGGTGGCAGCATCATCAGAAGGCTACATATTGGGTCAGTGATAGAATGGAGAGGTTGGTGGTAAAGTCACTAGCAAAGATGCTGGGTTGTAGAAGGAGCAGCTGGTAGATGTGTGGCATCAGGCGGGTGGCAGCATCATAAGAGTGGCTGAGGCAGGTAGCCTCAAGAATACAGTCTCATTTGTCAAGGTTTGTGTGATGCATCATGGCTGATCTAATCTGATGCATCAGGCGTTGGTGGTTGGAAATCCTGGCTGATCCACGCCTGATTCATCTTGACAAAGGTGAGTCTTTCCACATTTTGGAAGGACAGGCGAGTTCTCCTTGGGGTAACTATGGCCCCCGCCGCACTGAACACCCGCTCTGATGCCACACTACTAGCCGGGCAGGACAGCTTCTCCAGTGCAAACTCGGCCAGTTGTGGCCACAAATCCAGTTTGGCTGCCCAGTAGTCCAGCGGATCTTCAATGTGGGGTGGCAGGGTGCTGTCCAAGTAGGCCACCACCTGCTGGTTCAGAGTCTGCTCCTGGTCTTCCTGCTGCTGCTGCCGCTGCTGCTGGTGAGTACTTTCCACACTTGGCGGGTGAAGAAAGCTGCTCATCAGTGACTCCAGACTCTAGTTGCTGCTGATGGAGCTGGTACTGCTCCTAAACCCTGACCCCCCCACAGCAGCCGTGGCAGTGGTTCGTGAGCGCTGAGGGACCCCCGGTCAGACCTGTGAGAGGATGGACGACGACGCAGATAGGCAGCAGCCAACTGACTACATAGGATGTCTCTATAGTACTTCAGTTTGTCCTCCCTCTCAGCAGGTGAAAAAAAGGCCCCCATTTTAGACCGGTAGCGAGGGTCCAAGAGGGTGGAGAGCCAGAAGTCATCCCTCTACCGGATGGTGACTATTCGGCTGTCACTACGTAAGCAAGTGAGCAAGCAAGTGACTCGGAGGGACTCCTTGCCTCCAACTCCACTGTATACTGCCATGGTGTCTCTGGGTCATCTGCCTCATCTTCCACATCTCCCTCTACCTCCTCTGGCTGCTCCTGCTCCTCCTCTTCTGTCACCTGGATAGAAAAACCACTAAATGCTTGTGCTCCAATGTCCTCCTCCTCCAGATCAACCCCCACCGGACTCATGTGGCTGTGAGATGCAGTCTCCACATCTCCAGTCCCCTGACCAGAAAGATTTTGCAGCATCTGTTCCAGGACATGGAGCAGTGGAATGACGTTGCTCATACCGTAGTCCTGGCGACTGACAAATAACGTGGCCTCCTCAAAGGGCCTGAGCAAGCCGCAGGTGTCACGCATGAGCTGCCACTGGCTGACATAAAAATTACACAGGGGAGTACTTCTGTCCGCTTGGATCATTAAGAAATCGTTTATGGCCTTTCTCTGTTCATACAGTCGGTCCAACATATGGAGGGTAGAATTCCAACGGGTGGAAACGTCACATATCAGCCTATGTTGGGGGACACCATTCTGCCGCTGCAGCTCAAGGAGGGTGTGCTTGGCGCTGTAGGAATGGCTGAAGTGCATGCAAAGTTTCCTGGCCATTTTTAGAATTTTTGCAGTTGGGTATAAGACTTGAGGAAACGTTTGACAACTAGATTAAATGCGTGCGCCATGCAGGGCGCATGGCTCAGCCCTCCTTGGCGCAGCGTGGAGACCATGTTCTTTCCGTTGTCTGTCACCATGGTTCCGATTTTTAGTTGTCGCGGAGAAAGCCAGCAATCGTTTTTTTCTTGCATGACGCGGAGCAGTTCGTCCCGTGTGACATCGTTCGCCCAGGCAAACCAGGCGTAGAACTACGTGACACCGCCGTGCCCTGCACATGTGGTACGCTGGAGGAGCACTATGACTTGGCCCTGCAGTGGAGGCTGAGGTGGTGGAGAAGGAGCCGGACATTAGTGCAGGATCAGCAGTTTGACAACGAGGAGGAGGAGAAAGCGGTGTCACCTGTACAAGTTGCTCGCGTGGCTGGGCAGGAAGCACATTGACCCAGTGGGCCGTAAAGGACATGTACTGTCCCTGACCGTAGTTGCAACTCCACACATCGGCGCTGCCGTGCACTTTGGCAGACACCGACAGGCTCAAGGACTGGTCCACCTTCTCTTCTACATATTTGTGCAGGGCTGGGACTGACTTTTTGGCAAAGAAATGACGGCTTGGCACTCTCCACCTCGGCTCGGCACAAGCCATCATTTCTCTGAACGGTGCAGAGTCCACCAGTTGAAAAGGGAGGGACTGCAGCACAAGCAACTTGGACAGGAGCACGGTCAACTTCTGCGCTGTAGGATGGCTGGACACGTACTGCTGTCTCTTTGCAATCACCTCGGTGAACGACTACTGCCATAATGAGTGGCGATGAATAAGAGGAGGGGGAGCAGGAGCATCTGAAGCGGTAGATGATGAGAGACAGCTCCCTTCGGCAGAGGTGCTGGAGCCATGACTGCCTGAAATGGGCTGCGTGCCACTGGGTGATGCTGCTGCTGTTGCTGCTGCCGACTGGACCGCCACATCTGAGCCACGGTTCTCCCTGGCCACTTTGTGGTGACGCTGCATATGTTGGCGCAGGGCCATGGTGCCAACATTAGCACCCTGGCCACACTTCACTTTCTGACCACAGATTCTACATATAGCCATGTTCACCTCCTCAGGCGTCTTAATAAAAAACTTCCACACCGCCAAGTAGGCGATTTTACCACCAACACTACACACTGACGGAGTAGTACCTCCGCTGCCTAGCTGAGCCGCTGCACCGCTCTTTTCAAGGCCGGAAAGCACCTGCGAAGAGTGCGGTCTACCCCGTGCCCGTTTGGCTCCCGATCTCACACTGCTGCCACTACGCTGACTCCCACCCACACTACTGACTTGCTGGCTGCACCGCTGCCTCACGCGTAAGCTGTCAGTCTCATCTGCAGATGGCGATAATGATGATGATGGCTCCCAAGTGAGATCGGCTACATCATCATCAACTACAGTTTGCATGTCGCTAATGTCCTCCTCAACTGTCTCTGTGTACAAAGCCTGACCGCTCTCAACATCACCTCCCACTACACTCTCCTCATCAGTACTTGACCGCCTACTGGAAGGAGCGGATTTCTGTCCCACCTCTTGGCCTCCTAGTAGCTGCTGAATGTCCTCTAGTATTTCTTCCTCACTGTATAGTGGCTCAGAGCCCACAGCATATAGTACTTCTCTGGCTGAGGGAACCGAAAAGGACAGAGGCAGGTTGAGGACAGGTGAGGGCAGTGGAGGTGCTCCAGGCCCATGCCAACTAAGGGTTGTATCTGACTAACCCACCGACTCTTGGCTAGGGGTGTCCGATGTCATCTGGGAGGAAGTGGATGACCGAGTCAACCATTCAAGAACCGCTGGATTGGTGGTCAACACACGACCGCTAGATGACACCCGTAGCTCTGGCCTCGCCAAGTGACCCCTAATGCCACGTCCCCTTCCTCTTCTACGACCTGTGCCAATTCCAGAAACATTTGTGCCATTGCCCCTCCCCTGTGAAGGGCCTGTCACCGCTCTGTCTGACATACTGATTGATTACAAATTTAAAATAAAAGGAAATTAAAAATCCACCCAAAAAATTTACTTTGCTCACTGCCTTGCACAACAACCTAACTATTTACTTGAGAAATACCGTCACCCACAGAGTGGGTTAACAATGGGTTGCTGAACTGCAGTACAATGGGTTACTGCACAGAACTACACACTATATGACAATTTTCTTTTTCTATGGCAAATGAGGCCACAAATACTTATTTAGAAGTAACACTGACAACCCCACAAACTCAGATTCACTATTTTTTTTTAATGACTGACTATCACTGACTATCTTACAGCAATATCACGCTTTTCTGCTTGGATGGCGAATGAGGCCTTAAATACTTATTTGAAACTAGCCACCCCACAGACTGAGATATATATATTTTTTAAATGATATTGACTGACTACCTTACAACAATGTCACACTTTTCTGCTTGGATGGCGAATGAGGCCTAAAATACTTATTTAAAAGTAACACTGACAACCCCACAAACTAAAATCCCCCTTTTTTTATGATATTCACTGACTACCTTACAGCAATATTATGCTTTTCTGCTTGGATGGCGAATGAGGCCTAAAATACTTATTTGAAACTAATACTGACAACCCCACAAACTCAGATTCACTATTTTTTTTAATGATATTCACTGACTACCTTACAGCAATATCACGCTTTTCTGCTTGGATGGCGAATGAGGCCTAAAATACTTAATTGAAACTAACCACCCCACAAACTGAGATATATATATATTTTTTTAAAATGATATTTACTGACTACCTTTCAGCATTGTCACGCTTTTCTGCTTGGATGGCGAATGAGGCCACAAATACTTCTTTAAAACTAAAACTAATAACCCCACAAACTGAGATTCACTATTTTTATATATATATATATATATATATATATATATATATATGTATATATATATATATATATATATATATATATATATATATATATATAAAAATGTGGTCCCCCCCCCTAATGTTTTGATTCTCTGTTAATCCTCCTGTAAGTGCCATTGTGGAGGCGCTGGGGAAAAGGGTAAATTACTCTTACCGGTAATTGTTTTTTCCAATAGCCTCCACAACGGCACTTACAGGAGGGTGCTCCTGCCCCAGGACAAGAAACAACACAGGAGTGGAATATTTAAGCAGTCTCCTCCCCTTACCTATCAGTCAATAAAAGAGCACATGGAAGAGATGCCAAACAAATATATTAAACATCAAAGATCATAACATAAGCAAAAACAAGCATTATAAGGGAGAGAATAACCCAGTGCCATTGTGGAGGCTATTGGAAAAACCAATTACCGGTAAGAGTAATTTACCCTTTTCCCCAGCGCCTCCACAACGGCACTTACAGGAGGATTAACAGAGAATCAAAACATTAGGGGGGGGGACCACAGCAGATAACACTCTGTGGCCAAAAGAAAGATCCTGATTATTGCAAACATCCAGTTTATAATGATTAAAGAATGTCATGGGCTTTGCCCAGGTGGCTGCCCGGCATATTTGATCCAGAGACACAGAATAATATTCTGCCCAAGAAGCGGATACTGCTCTGATCGAATGGGCTTTTAATTTTCCCAGAGGTTGGAGATTCTTCTGGACGTAGGCCATAGATATTGTATCTCTGATACATCTTGTGATGGAAGATTTACTGGCCGCTCGTCTTTTGTTAGGTCCCTGATATTGCACAAAGAGTTGATCTGAAGACCTGAAGTTTTTTGTGGATTCCAAATAGGATAAGACAGAACGCCGAACATCCAGACAGTGGAATTTTTTCTCCTTGTCAGATGAGGCTGAAGGACAAAAGGAAGGCAACGTTATTTCTTGTTGGCAGTGAAAGGTTGAAACTACTTTAGGTAGAAAGGCAGGGCAGTGTTTTAGAATTATACAATCATCCAAGACTCTGAGGTAAGGAGATTTACATGAGAAGGCTTGGATTTCTCCAACTCATCTGGCAGTTGTTATTGCCACCAGGAACACTGTCTTAAAGGTTAGTAATTTTAAGGAAATTTGGTGGATAGGTTCGAAAGGATTTTCCATCAGCACAGAAAGGAACAGATTTAAGTCCCATGGGGGAACCGTGGAGCGGACAGTAGGATGGCTTCTTGAAGCTCCCTTTAAGAAGAGGTTTATTAAAGGAGAATCTGTTAACTTTATATCCATGAAGGCACTTAAAGCTGATATTTGTACCTTTAAGGTGGCTGGGCAAAGGCCTTTGTCCAGTCCTGATTGTAGAAAATTTAGAATTGATGGATATCTGGATCCAGACGGTTGTCAGAGAAGGATAAATATGCTTTCCAGGTTCTTTGATGGATTTTTGAAGTTATGGGTTTTCGACTTAGTAAAATTGTGGATATCAACGGGTCGGATAAGCCGCTTTCGGCTAAGGAGCGATGTTCAGCCTCCATGCCGTCAAGTTAAGTTGTTGAGTGTTTGGATGTAGTATTGGGCCCTGTTTTAGAAGATCTTTAACCGATCGAAGGGACCAGAATATCCCCCGGAAGGTTTGAGTAGTAGTGGAAACCAGGACCTTCTCGGCCAGAAGGGGGCTATGAGTATGAGATGCGAGTTTTCTTCCGCTGCCTTCATTAGGGTCTTTGGAATCAACCCGAAGGGGGGAAATGCATAGAGGAGAGTCTTTGTCCAAGGTCGGGAAAAGGCATCCACCCACAGAGGATGATCCTGCCAGTAAAGGGAACAGAATTTGCTTACTTGTCTGTTTTGTTTTGAAGAAAAGAGGTCTATATCCGGAAACTCCCATTTGTTGCAGATCTGAAGGAACACCTGATGATTTAGGGTCCACTCTCCTTCTTTTAATGTCTTGCGACTGAGGAAGTCGGCAATTCCATTGTCTTCTCCTTTTACGTGTACTGCAGAAAGAGACAATAGATGCTTTTCTGCCCAAAGGAATATTAGTCGGGATACTGTTGCAGGAGGACGACTTCGAGTCCCCCATTGCCTGTTCAGGTATGCCACCGTCGTACTGTTGTCGGTTAGAATCTTCATATGTCTTGGAGATGAATGAGGATAAAGGAAGGTAATTGCCCTGTAGACTACTAGAAGCTCCCTCAGATTGGACAAGGCATTTTCCATGTCCTTGTCCCAGAGACCTTGTATTATCTTCCCTTTGGAATGACCTCCCCAGCCCAGACTGCTGGCGTCCATAGTTACAACCAATGGATTTTTCTGCTTCCAGTGGACACCTTTGCTGAGGTTCCCTTTGATCTTCCACCACAAAAGAGATTGTTTTACTTGAGATGGGATCCGGATCCTGTTGTCCAATGTTGTCATAGATCTGTTCCACGAGGCCAGAAGGAAGGATTGTAGAATTCTTATGTGACTTTGGGCCCATCTTACTGCTGTAATGGTGGAAGTTAGAAGACCTAGGACCTTCATGATGTTCCGTATGGAGGTGTATGTCTGCCTGGAGAAGTGAGATATCTTCTGAGGTAGGGAGATCTGTTTTTCTATGGGAAGAAAAGACATTTGGGGACGAGAATCCAGAAGAACGCCCAGAAATTCCTTCCTTTGATCTGGGAATAAATCCGATTTTTGGGTATTTAATATCCATCCTGTATCTAGAAGGCACTTCTGAACCTGACTGAGATGGAAGTTGAGAGTTTCCAATGACGGAGAAGCTATTAGGAAATCGTCCAAATGTGGAATTATTTGGATCTCCTTCAGATGTAGAAATCTCATGACATCCGCCATGATTTTTGAGAATACTCTCGGGGCCGAGGAGAGGCCGAAGGGAAGGGCATTAAATTGAAAATGGCTCGGTTGATCCTCCATGTATACAGCTATTCTCAGGTATTTTTGATGGTCTGGGTGAATAGGAACGTGGTAATAGGCATCCTGTAAGTCCAGAGTCACCATGAAGCAATTCTGAGGTAGATTTGTTGTGGATTTTATGGAATCCATCTTGAATTTTTTGTAAGTAATCGACTTGTTGAGAAACTTCAGATTTGTGATGAATTGGAAGGAGCCATTAGGTTTTGGAACTACGAATACTGGAGAGTAGAACCCCCCGCCCTTCTGATTTTCGGGAACAGAAAGAAGTACCTTTTTACTTAGTAGTTCTGATATTTCCTGTTGGAGACAAGACTGCTTTTGAGGGTGAAGTTTCTTGTTTATAACAAATATTTCTGGAGGTGGAGAAGAAAACTCGAGTTTCAGGCTGTATGTTATGGTAATTAAAACCACGGGGAGGCCCCTATCTTTTCCCAGGCATGGAAGAAAAGACTTAATCTGCCTCCCACCGGAATTCTGGCGTCATTGGTTGACACGGGTGATATTGTCAGAATTGAACAGAAATCCTTTGCCTCTACCTTTTGAGGCCTGCCATCTTCCAGACACCTCTTTGTTTTTCTGGTCAAATTTTGATTTTTTCTGATTGCGAAAAGACTTCCTCTGATGAAAATAGCGATTTTCGACCGGAAATCCCTTCTTCTTATCAGAGGCTTTGTCGAGTATATCACCCAAAGCTGAACCGAATAGCCTATCACCTTCGCAAGGGAAGGAGCAGAGCCTATTTTTAGAGCTTGCATCCCCTGACCAAGATCGGAGCCATATCGCCCTGCAAGTGGCATTTGATAGGGCGGCTGACCTAGCAGAGAGTCTGACTAAATCTGCGGAAGCATCTGCCAGGAAGTTGGAGGCTTTTTTTAACATTGGGAGAGAGGACAATATGTCTTCCCTGGGGGTCCCTGCCGCTATGTGTTCTTCTAATTAATTGATCCAGACCGTAAGTGATCTGGCGGTACAGGTAGAGGCAATACCAGGGCGAAGCATGGCAGTATTAAATTCCCAGGATTTTTTTTAACAAGCTTTCGCATTTTTTGTCCATAGGGTCACGCAGTAGACCCATGTCCTCAAAGGGAAGAGAGGATTTTTTAGAGATGCGGACAACTGGCGCGTCGATTTTTGGCGTTTTATCCCATAAATTTGTTTCGGAGTCGGCAAAAGGATACTTCCTCTTGAAGGAATTAGGAATTGCCAGTCTCCTTTCAGGGTCTCTCCACTCTTTAGCTATTAGAGACTTAATACTCTCATCAATAGGGAACACTCTTCTTTTTCTTTCTCCTAGACCCTTGAACATATGGTCTTGAATAAAGTGAGATTCTTTTATGTCCTCAATATCCATTGTAGACCTAATTGTTTTTAGGAGGCTTTCAGTTTCTTCTGGTAGAAACAAAGGTCTCCCAGAGCCGTCATCAGAAGAAGCTGAATCTTGATCTGAAAGAAGTTCTACTTCATCTAGATCAAGGCGAATATCAAAAGAAACGGATTTTTGGGATGTAGAAGGTCGTGGAGATTGTTGCAGGATTTTTGCATCAACGACCGCATTAACCTCTTCCTTTATCATGGAACGCATAGCCTCCAGAAGGGAAGGAGATTCTTCTGAAATAATTTTTTACGTGCATTTCTGACACAGCGGTTTCTTAGATTTAACGTTTTTTTTTACAGACGGCACACTTTTTACGGGGTGGGTCACTTCCAGCAAGCTTAGAGGTTATAGACTCATGGCCCCTATGGATAAATGTAATGCGAATGTAATTTTTTTAGGGCCAAAAAATATTTTAAACACCTGCACCACAGTGGAAGCACCACGTGAATGACCCCATCCAAAAAAAGTGGAAGTGTAATATAAGTATCTACATATACCATACACATAGAAAGGACCCCCATCGGGGGGAGGAGGCCTACCGGGCTGTGGGCAAGGCATGCGGGATCCATGGGCTTCTTAGTGGAGTCTGAATTCCCCGGGGCCAGCATAATCAGGTGCAGATGCCAGACAGATACCAAAGGTAGCGTGGAGCAGAGGAATGTTCCAGGGTTCAAACTGAATGGCGCCATTTTCACCTCGCCAACCCCGGAAGTGGAATACCGAAGTATTGCGAGATTCTCTTGCCCAAGGAGAATCTCGCCCAAATGCGTCACCATCAGATCCCGCGCACACTCCAGCGGAGGAACGCAAGCCCGGGGATGCCTTTCAGAACAGGGCTTATTCCCAGCAGCGGAGGAGGGAGGCACAGCCTCCCCGAGGTCTCCGCTCCCTGCAGCAGCCCTCCCGATCAGCACGCGCTGGAGGGGGAGGGAGGAAAAGGCTGTGCGATGTCCCGATGCTCCTGGCACTTCGAGGAGCGCTCCTGCGTCACCCGAGCACCGTAAACAACCACTGATAGGTAAGGGGAGGAGGTTGCTTAAATATTCTACTCCTGTGTTGTTTCCTGTCCTGGGGCGGGAACACCCTCCTGTAAGTGCCGTTGTGGAGGCGCCGGGGAAAGGACAGACCTTTTTCTAATAATGACATCTGTGAAGGGGCTAAGTGAGTGTGAAGAGATGTTAATCACTAATGACTGTAACGGTACCTGGGATCTGGTAGTCATACTGGTTACGGTAGATCCCCTTGTCATTCCCCCTCTATTGCCCTTCCTGCCTCAACCCAAACGATGTTCAGTCGGATGTGTAGGTCGTTGCGGGTCTATACTCAAACCAGATCGTGAAGAATCTGTAGATGACGATCGTCAGCGTGATTGTGTCGGATGTGAGGCGGAATCGGGCCAACGGTATACACAATTGAGACGATAGTCTTCTGAGTCCCTCATAAGTTTCTGTCGCTTAGTGGACCCAGCTCTTTACAGTGTTGGGTCAATGTGGTTGAGATCTTATCCTGCAGTTTGGAGTATTCTTCTGATGTTATTGTCCCTTGTAACTGGTTTTCAATGGATAGTATCAGTTCCTCGGTCTCTGTGATGGCTTTTTGTAAAAAGAACGCTTGTAAAAAGGTGACTGTTAAAGTCAAAAGAACACTTGTTCAAGACTTGTTTGAATTTATCGCAGTATTCTTTGTCATCTTTGAAAAAGGTGGGCCTGGTCCTTATATGCAGGGCACGAGGAATACGTTTGACTTTAATGTACTCTGCCATAGTTACACTGACAACAATCCTGTTCTGATGTGTAATAGATGTCCGAAAAACATTCGGGATCAGTTAGTCAGAGCGGACGTGGGTTCCAACCTCAAGAAATCCAGTCAACAGTTCCTAGGTACACTAAGAAAGGGAACATACCCATGCCTTCATTGCATGCAATGTTCAAATGTCGTAAAGGGTTCACACTTTTTTCACCCTCTGTCAGGCAAATCGTTCCCCATACCAGGTTACTTCAGCTGTGACACTGATTTTGTGGTTTACATCTTAAAGTGTCCGTGCGGCCTAGTATATGTAGGGGAGACCACACAAACCATTAGGAACCGTATATGCCAACACAAATCCAGTATAAGGAAACAGAATCTCCTTCTTCCCGTTCCGGCACACTTCCACCAGGCCAAACACAACATCTTACAACTCCGTTTTCAGGTTATTGAGCACATCCCCGCACCTAGACGTGGTGGCAACAGAGTAAAGCAACTAAAACTACGAGAGGCCTTCTGGATTCACAAATTAGAAAGTTTAGAGCCTAAGGGGTTAAATCGGGAATATGAAGTTCAGTACCTGTTGTAGAATATTTATTGACATTCCAATTGACCCATTGTCATATTGGTTCTGTTATTCGTGCAATGTATGGATAAATAATTGTTATTGAATATCTCTCTCTCTCTCTCTATATATATATATATATATATATATACACTCACCGGCCACTTTATTAGGTACACCATGCTAGTAACGGGTTGGACCCCCTTTTGCCTTCAGAACTGCCTCAATTCTTCGTGGCATAGATTCAACAAGGTGCTGGAAGCATTCCTCAGAGATTTTGGTCCATATTGACATGATGGCATCACACAGTTGCCGCAGATTTGTCGGCTGCACATCCATGATGCGAATCTCCCGTTCCACCACATCCCAAAGATGCTCTATTGGATTGAGATCTGGTGACTGTGGAGGCAATTTGAGTACAGTGAACTCATTGTCATGTTCAAGAAACCAGTCTGAGATGATTCCAGCTTTATGACATGGCGCATTATCCTGCTGAAAGTAGCCATCAGATGTTGGGTACATTGTGGTCATAAAGGGATAGACATGGTCAGCAACAATACTCAGGTAGGCTGTGGCGTTGCAACGATGCTCAATTGGTACCAAGGGGCCCAAAGAGTGCCAAGAAAATATTCCCCACACCATGACACCACCACCACCAGCTTGAACCGTTGATACAAGGCAGGATGGATCCATGGATCCTTTCATGTTTTTGACGCCAAATTCTGACCCTACCATCCGAATGTCGCAGCAGAAATCGAGACTCATCAGACCAGGCAACGTTTTTCCAATCTTCTACTGTCCAATTTCGATGAGCTTGTGCAAATTGTAGCCTCAGTTTCCTGTTCTTAGCTGAAAGGAGTGGCACCCGGTGTGGTCTTGTGCTGCTGTAGCCCATCTGCCTCAAAGTTCGACGTACTCTGCGTTCAGAGATGCTCTTCTGCCTACCTTGGTTGTAACGGGTGGCAATTTGAGTCACTGTTGCCTTTCTATCAGCTCGAACCAGTCTGCCCATTCTCCTCTGACCTCTGGCATCAACAAGGCATTTCCGCCCACAGAACTGCCGCTCACTGGATGTTTTTTCTTTTTCGGACCATTCTCTGTAAACCCTAGAGATGGTTGTGCGTGAAAATCCCAGTAGATCAGCAGTTTCTGAAATACTCAGACCAGCCCTTCTGGCACCAACAACCATGCCACGTTCAAAGGCACTCAAATCACCTTTCTTCCCCATACTGATGCTCGGTTTGAACTGCAGGAGATTGTCTTGACCATGTCTACATGCCTAAATGCACTGAGTTGCCGCCATGTGATTGGCTGATTAGAAATTAAGTGTTAACGAGCAGTTGGACAGGTGTATCTAATAAAGTGGCCGGTGAGTGTATATATATATATATATATATATATATATATATATATATACTAGAATTAACCCGTTAAGATACCAAGATATCTCATTATTTATTATTGCTTAGACCTACATTATAATACCCAGGTTTAACTACTATCATGTTATTGTCAAAAATTGCAGTAACACTTATAACATGGTGATTATTATCACTATGTTACTAAATGTGTATTAACCGTATTTTCTCTTCTTTTCATCCCACTAGGCTTACTGACACCTTTCTGGACCCGCCTCCCACCCTTTTGCCGCTCATCTGCATGGTATCCTTTCAATCTTCACTGTTTTTCCCCTTACTTCCTGCTGGTGGAACGCATTTGCGTTCCACCGTTTACTTTCGGTTTCTCAGCTGGTTGAACGCACGGTCTTGTGACCATGCGCTCCACACCTCCTTCTCACTCCTTCCTCCGGAAGCGCGCCACACGTGTCTATACTTAGGACGCTGGCCGCTCCACTTTCTTCAGCGCAGCCACTATCACACAGCCAGGTGCTGTTTCACTCCATAGCGCTGAGCGCTGTTCTTTTCAACCACATCCTTCACTTCACGGCGGCAGAAGGTAAGGGCGGTCTCCTTTTGATGCCAGCAGGTGTAGCCATACATGATAGCATCATTATCCATTGAGATGGGGATCTGTTATATATGCCACTTAAGACAATACCCCCCTTTGGTCTCTAGCCACTATATCATTGGTACAGTATGGATATGTACAGCTTGTCAGTATACTGTTTAGCGAGATAATAATGGTAGCACCTCCTATATGATGCTGTGCACTGTATATAGTTTACTTTGGCAACTTTAAATGTATGTTTTTTTTCTTATTGGGATATGTATATTTAATACTGGGTCTCTCAAGTGACTCTTCTATGTACTTCATAGAATCGCCAGACAATAATTATCTATGTATAATATATAATGTAGTCTGTATGTCGACATGCTTTCTTGTATGTACTATATTTTGACACTACAATTTTCTGTATTATGTTGTAGTCTGAAGAAGGCCACAGTTGACCGAAACATCATATGTCTATACATAAGCTGCAATTGTCTTTCTAAATAAATATACTCACCTTTGACAATTCGGAGTCGTTTCATCTATTGTATTCAGGGGTGGGAACCCTACTCAGAACGCAAATCACAGAGTGCAACAAGTCTACACTACAAGTATCTATCTATCTATCTATCTTTCTAAAAAGAAATAAGCAGGCAGCACTCTCTAAGTAAAAAGTAACAAATAGTGGTCTTTATTACCCCATGTGGGAATGCGACGTTTCGGCTCGGACTGAGCCTTTTTCAAGTGCTTGAAAAAGGCTCAGTCCGAGCCGAAACGTCGCATTCCCACATGGGGTAATAAAGACCACTATTTTTTACTTTTTACTTGGAGAGTGCTGCCTGCTTATTTCTTTTTATGCATTTTGATCATGGTCTGATCTTAGGCGTGCACCTCAATTTCTCTCAATCCAGTGCTGCCGATTATTCTTTTTTTGTTTTGTATCTATCTATCTATCTATCTACTTACATTTAAAAACGTTTTTTTCATATTTCTTTCTATTCGTTATTTCCTTTTTTTTTTTACTTTGGATGCAGAGAACAAATTATCTACATGTCCCTGCTGTCTCTATATACAGAGCACTGGGCAAACTTGCTAAGGGAAGTACACTTAGGGCTCATGCACACAAACGTGTGCTGGCCCTTCCGTGCATTGGGGATAGCAATTTGCGGTCCCCAATGACCGTGCACCAGATCCAGACTCATTTAAGTTGTTCGATTTTTTTTATGGTATAGAGGCACAGAGAGAAACCCCACGAGAGTACTCCGTAGTGCTTCCATGGTGTTCCATGCCTCCGTTCCACACTGTTCTTTCTGGATTGCGGACCCATTCAAGTGAGTGGGTAAGCACATGGCCGGTGCCCATATATTGCAGATGAGCATCAGCCGTCTGCATGAGCCAAAACCTGATGCAGGTCAAAAACACAGAACAGGAGGAAATCTTTCTATTATACCTGATCTCTGAGTAGCCTTCACTACTGGTTTGGGCTAACAATAACTGATGGAAATAACTGACCAAATAACCGAAGTGTTTCCTGACACTGGCTCTCAGCTCCAGTGCTCTCAGACATCTTCTCAGGTCCCTGGATGTCATTATCCATTTTGACGCTGCCTGCAACCAATCGTGGGCCACGGCGGTGACTTCTCCTCTTGCGTCAAGTGAATAAATGTGACTGTTGATACAGTACTTCAGAATTTGGGGCCCCACTTTTAATTTCGCCCAGGGCCACATTTTGTCTAATACCTGCCCTGTAGACACGCAGGGTACCTACAGTGGAGGAAATAAGTATTTGATCCCCCACTGACTTTTAAAGTTTTAATACTAAAAAATAAATGAAACGTCTCATAATTTTATGCCAGCTTTATTTTAACAGTGCCACATAGAATATCAAAAGAAAACGGAGAAAATTACATGAAATGAGAAATTAAAAATAATTTTCATTTCTTTGAGGGAAATAAGTATTTGATCCCCTAGGAAAACATCATTTAATACTTGGTGGCAAAACCCTTGTTGGCAAGCACAGCAGTCAGACGTTTCTTATAGTTTTTTATAAGGTTTACACACACTTCAGGAGTAATTTTGGCCCACTCCTCTCTGCAAATCATCTCCATTATCTTAAGGTTTTTAGGCATGCATTTGGAAACGCGAAGCTTCAGCTCTCTCCATAGATTTTCGGTGGGATTGAGGTCAGGAGACTGGCTAGGCCATTCCATGACCTTGATATGCTTCTTATGGAGCCACTCCTTTGTTTCCTTGGCTGTATGTTTTGAGTCGTTGTCGTGCTGAAAGACCCATCCACGACCCATTTTCAGTGCCCTGGCGGAGGCAAGGAGGTTGTCACCCAGGATTTTGCGATACATGGCCCCGTTCATCTTCCCGTCAATGCGGTGAAGTTGGCCTGTGCCCTTAGAAGAAAAACACCCCCAAAACATAATACTTCCACCACCATGCTTGACGGTGGGGATGGTATTCTTAGGGTCATATTCTGTATTTTTCTTCCTCCAAACACGTTGAGTTGAGGCCAAAGAGCTCAATTTTGGTCTCATCTGACCACAGCACCTTCTCCCAGTCTCTCTCGGAGTCATTAATATGTTCATTGGCAAACTTGAGGCGGGCCTGCACGTGAGCCTTCTTAAGCAAAGGAACCTTACGTGCACTGCAGGATTTTAAACCATTACGTCTCAGTGTATTACCAATGGTTTTTTTGGAGACTGTGGGCCCAGCTGCCTTGAGATCATTACTCAGCTCCTCCCGTGTAGTTCTTGGCTGATTTTTAGCCTTTCTCATGATCAATGAGACTCCACGAGGTGATATCTTGCATGGAGCTCCAGACCTGGGTCGCTTGACAGTAATGTTGTACTTCTTCCACTTCCAAATAATTGCACCAACAGTTGTCACCTTCTCATCCAGCTTCTTACTTATGGCTTTGTAGCCCATTCCAGCCTTGTGTAGGTCAACAATTTTGTCCCTGACATCTTTAGACAGCTCTTTAGTCTTGCCCATGGTGGAGATGTTGGAGTGTCACTGAGACTGTTGGCAGGTGGCCTTTTATACAGGTGACAATTTGGGACAGGTGTCTCTCACTGTGATTAGGGTGTGTCAGTGGTCTGTGGGAGCCAACATTAGTCATGGTTTTACTAGGGGATCAAATACTTATTTCCCTCAATGAAATGCAAATTATTTTTTATTTCTCATTTCATGTAATTTTCTCCATTTTTCTTTTGATATTCTATGTGGCACTGTTAAAATAAAGCTGGCATAAAATTATGAGACGTTTCATTTATTTTTTAGTATTAAAACTTTAAAAGTCAGTGGGGGATCAAATACTTATTTCCTCCACTGTATGTGTCAGATTTGGTGTCCATCGGTTCAGGCATCTGGATGCCTATAGAAGACAGACAAACAGAAATTAATTGTTATAATATAGATGTACACTGTAGTTTTACCACCTTAATACACGCTGATACGAAAAAAATCAAAACGAAAAATCTGCACAAAATAATGACATTTTTAAATTTCACATTTTCCTTTAATTCCTGTGGAACACTTAAAGGGTAAGCAAAGTTTCAAAAATCAGTGTTGAATAATTTGAGGGTGTAGTTTCTAAAATGTGGTCATTTGGTACTTTCTATTATATCAGCCCTTTAAAGTGACTTCATAACTGAATTGGTCCTTAAAAAAGTCATTTTTGAAAATGTTCTCCAAAATTTAAAACATTGAAAAACTTTCTAACGTACTAAAAAAATAAAATGGCATTTACAAAATGATGGCAACATAAAGTAAACAATGTAAAAATGCTAATTTTTATAAACTTTTCTGTAAATTTACCACTAATAAGTACAATGTGTCATAAGAAAACAGTTTCAGAATGGCTTAGATAAGAAAAAGCATTTCAAGGTTATTGTCAGATTTGAAAAATAGGACTTGGTCAATAAGTCCACAGCTGTATGCAGAGACAAAGGTTAGAGAGCTGACTTTTTTTTTCAGTGGCAAACTTTGGGCACAACATATTCGGCACTGAAATGGCATATTTGTTGAAAAATTGCAATTTTCATTTTTCATCATCCGCTGTACATTCATTTGTAGAAAACACCTGTGGGATCAAAATGATTACTAAACTCATTGAAAAATTCCTTGAGGGATGCAATTTCAAAACTGGGGTCACTACTTGGGGTGCATTTTATTGTAAAAAAAAGTTTTTCTAAATTCTATGAAATGCTTGTTAAGTCCAAGTGCTCACTATAACCTATAACTCTTGAAAAATTCCTTCAGGGGTATAGTTTTTAAAATGAGGTCACTTATTGGGGGTTTCCATTGTAGGGGTACCTCAGAGTCTCTTCAAATGCCACATGGTACCTGAAAGCCATTTCAGCAAAATCTGCCCTCCGAAAGACATATAGTGCCCCTTCCCTTCTGTGGGAAGTCCTGCTGTGTGCCTATACAACACTTTTTGGCCACATATTTTGGGAAAGAAATTGTGAGTTGCTTTTTTTTTCTTGTTTCCCTTTGTAAAAAAAGAAATTGGGGTTAAAGCAGCATTTTATTGGAAAAAAAATAATTTTTCAGTTTCATAGCCAAGTGTTTCTAAATTCTAAGAAAAAAATCCTTGCCGTGTGACCATAAAGCTGGTTATGACCACATAGGGGGTGTTTTTTGTAAACTAGAGAGTCAATAGAGAGTCAATATATTAAATGTTTAGGTTGTTTTGTTGTTAACCCTTGTTGTGGTGCAGGAAAAAATGATTAAAATGAAAATCTGCAAAAAAGCAAAATTTTAAAATGTCTCCTTCATTTTGCTACAATTTTGTGAAACTGAATTGGTTCTTAAAGGGTTATTCTGAGATTAAACTTTTCTATGCGATGCTTGCCACAATAGCACACCTTTCAAGTTTAAAAATTACATTTATTAAAAATTTACTACCCGGGCTGAGCTCTGTAACCTGCTAACGTGGTGCCCTGCCTCTGCTTCCTTGCTCCAAGAATACCATTGTGCACATGATCCTGGAGCTTCTGTACCACCTACCATGGACATGTCAATCAAGCACTGAGGACACATTCCTGCGTCAGACGGAATGTAAGCGCAAGCGCACTGCACCAGTGTGTACTGTCACACAGTTACATTACTGTATAGTTTTTAATGCACACTGCATCAAAAATGCATTACTTTATTAGAGGCTTTATTAGAAGCTCCCAGTACTTTAAGATTGATCACTAAGTGTATATTTACAAAGTTTGCTTGAGATCCATAAAGGCACGTAGGAGCCTATGAAGATATATATATATATATATATATATATATATATATATATATATATAGTACAGACCAAAAGTTTGGACACACCTTCTCATTCAAAGAGTTTTCTGTATTTTCATGACTATGAAAATTGTAGATTCACACTGAAGGCATCAAAACTATGAATTAACAAATGTGGAATTATATACTTAACAAAAAAGTGTGAAACAACTGAAAATATGTCTTATATTCTAGGTTCTTCAAAGTAGCCACCTTTTGCTTTGATTACTGCTTTGCACACTCTTGGCATTCTCTTGATGAGCTTCAAGAGGTAGTCACCTGAAATGGTTTTCACTTTATAGGTGTGCCCTGTCAGGTTTAATAAGTGGGATTTCTTGCCTTATAAATGGGGTTGGGACCATGAGTTGTGTTGGGCAGAAGTCAGGTGGATACACAGCTGATAGTCCTACTGAATAGACTGTTACAGTTTGTATTATGGCAAGAAAAAAGCAGCTAAGTAAAGAAAAACGAGTGGCCATCATTACTTTAAGAAATGAAGGTCAGTCAGTCCGAAAAATTGGGAAAACTTTGAAAGTGTCCCCAAGTGCAGTCGCAAAAACCATCAAGCGCTACAAAGAAACTGGCTCACATGAGGACCGCCCCAGGAAAGGAAGACCAAGAGTCACCTCTGCAGCGGAGGATAAGTTCATCCGAGTCACCAGCCTCAGAAATCGCAGGTTAACAGCAGCTCAGATTAGAGACCAGGTCAATGCCACACAGAGTTCTAGCAGCAAACACATCTCTACAACAACTGTTAAGAGGAGACTGTGTGCAGCAGGCCTTCATGGTAAAATAGCTGCTAGGAAACCACTGCTAAGGACAGGCAACAAGCAGAAGAGACTTGTTTGGGCTAAAGAACACAAGGAATGGACATTAGACCAGTGGAAATCTGTGCTTTGGTCTGATCAGTCCAAATTTGAGATCTTTGGTTCCAACCACCGTGTCTTTGTGCGACGCAGAAAAGGTGAATGGATGGACTCTACATGCCTGGTTCCCACCGTGAAACATGGAGGCGGAGGTGTGATGTTGTGGGGGTTCTTTGCTGGTGACACTGTTGGGGATTTATTCAAAATTTAAGGCATACTGAACCAGCATGGCTACCACAGCATCTTGCAGCGGCATGCTATTCCATCCGGTTTGCATTTAGTTGAACCATCATTTATCTATCAACAGGACAATGCCCCAAACACACCTCCAGGCTGTGTAAGGGCTATTTGACCAAGAAGGAGAGTGATGGGATGCTACGCCAGATGACCTGGCCTCCACAGTCACCAGACGTGAACCCAATCGAGATGGTTTGGGGTGAGCTGGACCGCAGAGTGTAGGAAAAAGGGCCAACAAGTGCTAAGCATCTCTGGGAACTCCTTCAAGACCATTTCAGGTGACTACCTCTTGAAGAGAGAATCTTCTTTGATAGACTGAACATGTAACTTGATACAGCAATTTCTGACATAAAAATGGGTCTATTTATGGGGGATTTCTATTATATAGCCCCTGAAAGCTACTTCAGACTGGAATTGAGCCCTAAAAAAATAGTGAAAATCTTTTGGAAATTTTCTTGATAAAATTTCTGATAAATTTATAAACCTTCTATTGTTCAAAAAAAAAAAAAAAAATAAAGTAGTTTTGAAATAGTTTGCTAACAAAAAAGGGAAATTTGGTACATATTAATTATTAACTATTTTATGAGGTATGACTCTCTTAAAAACAAAGAAATTCAAATTTTGAAAATTGCTGATTTTTAAAAAGTTTCATCACATTTCAAGTAAAAAAAACCCAAAAAAAAAATCAACAAAAATCATAGTACATAAAAGTCATAGTACATAAAGTACGATGTGTCTCAATAGAAAAAATCATTTGGAAATATACAAGCATTTCAAAGTTATTACCACATAAAGTGACATGTCAGATTTGAAAAATGAGGCTCTGGCATTTGGTCCAAAATGGCTCACCCTGGAATGGGTTAATCAGAATTTATAACGGAGCAAGATATATCTCTGTGCCTCTCCTCTGTTTACAGGGGTTTGTTATATGTACAATTCATGGTACTAAGCTAGAAACAGAATATTTCCTCTTGATAAATGGATTATGTGTTAGTTTATCCATTATATGTTAGTATTACAGCCATTTGAAGTCTATATTAGATCATACCTGATTTGGATTGGTGTTGCCATGACAACCACCTGATATCCATCTACAGTTGATACTGGTGATGTGGCGTGACATGTACAGTACTTGCATGTCCATTTAGTTTATTATATGATATTGCACAGAGTATATAACTGAGCAAGCCATGTCTCTGTGCTTTTCCTCTGTTTACATAGATACTATAGAGTAGTGACCCTCTGCTGTTCACTGCTAAAGGGTTAATGTTATAGTTCATTAATAAAGGTGTTAAAGTGTTTACTGTGATGGGTAGGAAACAGTTAACTGGCATTTCTTAATATTGGTTGTTGGGCAGTGCGCTGTTCCCATTTCCCCTGGTTAGTGGAGTCTGCCAGTGATCAAGCATGAGAGAGGATGTATCTAGTGTGTACTGCTGCCAAGTAGACTATGAAAGTATCCTTCTCCAGGAGGATACCATTTCTGTGAGTGAAAGCTGCCAGAAAAGCAACTTTGCTGGGAACTACCTCTGAGGGAACGAAGCTTTGAATTATTGTGGATGGTTGGGGGGCTATTTAAGGGCTGTTCTTGAAGTATGTCACTAAAGGTAACACATGCATATGGCTTTAGACTTTACTCCTGGTGGTTTGGATTATATTGCTTCTTGCCACGTAACACTACTGAGATAGATTGCACCCCACATTTGGGAATTGCAGAGAAGCATTGGGGAAGTGCATGCCTTTGGTCATTTTGGAAGATTGCTAGTGTTTATGGAAAGAGACCCAAGGGGTACCACCACTGTATTATCCACCTCCTACACAAAGCATTTGAGAAAAGCTTACTTATTTACTTACTCTGTGAAGTACTTGAGAACTCTGCCTACTGCTTGTGTTTGTACTGTAACCCCTATTATCCATTCAGTAGAGGAGTTGCACCCCTCCACTCACTGCTGGCCAGCCCTGGGGCAACACTGGAGCAGGGATAGCCACAGTCAGGATTACAAAAACACGCTTGTTGTCACAGTCACCACTCCTACTGTGTGGGATTGTACCTTTACCAGCAGCTGCAAATGCATAGGGGGTATTCACACGACCGCATGTATTTTACTTTCTTCAAAACACAGATCTGATGTCCCTGTGATGTCTGTGTTGCATCCTTTTTTTTTGTGGACCCAATGATTTCAAGAATAGGACATATTTTATTTTTTATGGAATGGACATACAAATGTAGAACGCACACGGATGTCTTCAGGATAGATTTTCAATATCAAATTGGTGAGATTTTGACTCCTAGCACCCTGCTTGATAATCTGTTTGAAGAGGCTGCATTGGTCCAGTGATTGCTGTGGCCTCTTCCTAAGCCAGGGATGTCTCGTTCATTGGTCACATGGCCTATATGCTAAAATGCACAATGAGAGTTGTAGTACATCCAACAATGGCAAACCACACTTCCAACTCTACTCTGTGCAATTCTTCCCAGATAAGGATGTATGGATTTAGGCGTCATGGCCCTTTTCCCTCTTTATCTGTCTTGTCTCTTCCGGGAAGCAAATCTCCACTGAGGGATACAGGGTTTTAGAGATATTTCTGACCAGGTTGTGTCCAGGTTTGAAGGGTGTCTTAACAGTGTCCCTCACTGCAGTAAAGCCTCAACAGCTTTTGGTAGCAATTTACATTACTGTCTCTCTGACTGTGCCATTCAAACATGGTTATACTGGGGATAATACATAGCATGTGTGGGGTTCAGCTCCGTCACAGGGACCACCGACACAGAAATGTCCAGAAATGGGTTTTATTTAAACAAAGTCCAAATGAAAACAAACAGCTTTTCTTCAGCAGGGTGCAAAATTATGGCATAACATAAAGATGACCTTTCTTCAGGCATAAAAGAAAAGGTATACAGAAACAGGTTGTTCTCACCACACAGTCCTTAGTTTACAGCAGGGTTCCCCAGCGTTTCTGTCTGGACAGCACAAAACTTCAGCCCAACTCCAGGTTGGGAGCCTCAGCACACACCCCCACCTGAAACTTCCTGGCTGATATAAAGCCCAGGCAGAAAACCTGGCCTGGATACGTGGGAGCAGTCATCCCACCCAACACTGAGACTGCTCCAGTCAAAAGCTGGCCCGGATCAAACTGCTTGAAAGCAGCTATGCTAACATTAGAAAGTGTCAGTAACCTAAGGTTACTGACAAGGACTACCAGCTACTTCACTGAGACCAGGCATCTCAGTGACACGTATCTGCCATCAACCACTGTCCCTTTTGCCTTGTCACATACCCCCCCCCCTCTGCCCAAAGCCGAGGGGCTGGGCACCTTCAACCACCAAACAGTGTACCTTTGAGAGTGCGTCTGCATTCCCGTGCAGTTTACCAGGTCTATGTTCCACACTGAAGCTAAAGTCTTGTAACGCAAGAAACCAACGTGTTATCCTAGCGTTATTTCCCTTTTTCATTCTCATCCACTTCAGTGGAGCATGATCCGAAACCAGTTTGAACCTTTTGCCCAGTAGGTAGTACCTGAGTGAATCTACTGCCCATTTAATGGCCAAGCACTCTTTTTCCACAATGAAATAATTCTTTTCAGCTGGGGAAAGTTTATGGCTGAGATACATAACTGGATGCTCTTCTCCACTTATGTCCTATGACATTACCGCACCCAGGCCTACATCAGACTCATCTGTCTGTACTACAAATTCCTTTGTAAAATCAGGTGCTACCAAGACTGGCTGCTTACATAGGGCAAGTTTGAGTTCATTAAAGGCTCTTTCAGCCTCCGGAGACCATTTAACCATGACCGACCGGGTCCCTTTTGTGAGGTCGGTTAATGGGGCTGCAATGGTGGCAAAGTCAGGGACGAAGCGTCTGTAGTAGCCTATGATCCCCAAGAATGCCCTGACTTGTTTTTTTGTTAGTGGGCATGGCCAGGTTTGTATCGCTTCAACCTTGTTTATCTGTGGCTTGATTAAGCCTCTTCCTACTATATACCCCAGATATTTGGCCTCTTCCATACCAACTGCACATTTATTGGGATTGATGGTAAACCCAGCTCTCCTTAGGGCATCTAAGACTGTCTGCAATTTACCCAGATGACTTTCCCAATCATGGCTGAATATCACAATATCATCTAGATAAGCGGCAGCATACTTCTTGTGAGGGATCAGTATGCGATCCATCGCCCTTTGGAATGTGGCAGGAGCTCCCTGCAATCCAAAAGGCATTCTTGTATACTGATAGCATCCCTCAGAGGTGGAAAAGGCAGTCTTTTCCTTGGCCTCCTTGGATAATGGGATCTGCCAATATCCTTTTGTGAGGTCCAATGTGGTAATATAACGGGCCGGCCCTAGCCTTTCAATGAGTTCGTCTACCCTAGGCATCGGGTATGCGTCCACATTGGAGACCTCATTAAGCTTCCTATAGTCATTACAGAAGCGCCATTCCCCATTTGATTTTGGCACCAAGACTATTGGGCTTGACCACCCACTCTTCGATTCCTCAATAACTCCTAATTTTAGCATTCGTTCCACTTCTTGGGAAACCACTTGTCTACGGGCCTCAGGTATTCTATAAGGCTTCAGGTTTACCCTAACATGAGGTTCAGTAACGATCTCATGCTCAATCACAGAGGTAAGACCAGGTAAGTCCGAGAACATGTCTTTATTCTGTTCTAACAGTTCCCTGCATTGGTGCTTCTGTGAGGGTGAAAGGGTGTCTGCAATAGTGACATCTTGAAAACCAACCTCTGACTAAGAAAACAAACAAGGTGTATCGACAGATTCCCTATCTCTATAGGGCTTGATGAGGTTGACATGATATATCTGGATAGGCTTCCTTTTCCCTGGCTGGTGTATTTTATAGTTAACCTCACTCACCTTTTCTAGTACCTCAAAGGGTCCCTGCCACTTTGCAAGGAATTTGCTTTCCACTGTGGGTACAATCACAAGTACCCGGTCCCCTGGGTGGAACTGTCTTATTCTGGCCGTTTTATTATATACCCTACATTGGGCTTCTTGGGCCTGCAGAAGATGTTGCTTAACTATTGGCATGACATTTGCTATTCTTTCTTGCATTTGGGCAACATGCTCAATTATGCTTTTATACGGAGTCACCTCGCTTTCCCAGGTCTCTTTAGCCACGTCAACCCAGGAGGATGACGTCCATACAACAGCTCAAAAGGTGAAAACCCTGTGGAGGCTTGAGGGACTTCTCTTACCGAGAACAATAAATAGGGTATCAGGCAATCCCAATCTCGGCCATCTTTTTCCACTACCTTTCTTAACATCGCCTTCAATGTTTTATTAAAGCGCTCTACCAATCCATCGGTCTGTGGATGGTACACTGAAGTACGTAACTGCTTTATCCTCAGGATTTTACACAACTCTTTCATAATACGTGACATGAAGGGGGTTCCCTGATCAGTCAAGATCTCTTTAGGCAGTCCTGTTCTGGAAAAAATATGGAATAACTCTCTTGCAATACATTTTGAGGAGGAATTACGTAAAGGAACTGCCTCTGGGTACCGCGTAGCGTAATCCAGGACAACCAAAATGAACTGGTGCCCTCTAGCCGATTTTACTAAAGGGCCTACCAGGTCCATAGCTATACGCTCAAATGGCGTTTCTATGATGGGCAGTGGAACTAACGGGCTACGGAAATGAGAGACGGGGGCGGTTAATTGGCAGACGGGACAAGACTGGCAATAATTAGCAATCTCTCTATGACATCCTGGCCAATAAAACCTTTGTAGAATACGATCTCGGGTCTTATCTACTCCCAAGTGACCTCCCAACACATGGGAGTGGGCCATGTCTAATACCATTCGTCTATATGGAGCTGGTACCAGCAGTTGTTCTACAATCTCATCCCTCACTTTGCTTACACGATATAGTAGATTGTTGTTCATGGCAAAGTATGGGAACCTGTTATCTGCACCTGGTACTTGAGGAACACCATTTAACACTGTGACATTTTCCAGGGCACTCTTTAAAGTAAGATCTCTGAGTTGGGATGTCCCAAAATTTCCTCGGGACACCTCAAGATCAGGGATATTACTTCCATGGGATGACTCCTCATCCCCGGCTAACACTGTCAGAGGAAATTCCTTTGTGACATCATCATACATAACATCATTTTTATTATGATTCTCATCGGGTTTGTCAAGTTCCCCTTGATAATTAGGGGTTGTGGCCTTACCCCACAAGTCCCAAAACAAAGAACAGTCTCTTCCAATTATTATGGGGTACATCAGGTCCTTGACCACCCCCACGGTATGAGACACGGTAATGTCCTCTGCAAATATATATATCTGCGCAACAGGGTAGGCTTTAGTGTCCCCATGGATACACTTCACCCCCACCCACTTTGCAGGGACAAGCACATGAGGAAGTGTGGCCCTTAACAGGGTCACCAAACTCCCTGAGTCCAGAAGCCCAGTCACTGCAACACCATTGACCTTTACCTGACATATCTGAGGTTCCTTGCCAGGGTGAGGAATGGCACTCCATGCAGGGTAGGCAAACAATGAGCAGCGGCGGCCAGTGTTGCACTCCATGGGTTCTGTGGACATAGGGCAATGTGCTGCTATGTGCCCCGGGCCATGACACCTCCAGCAAATCAAGGGGCGAGTTTGCCTTCCTGGAACAGGCTGTGGGACCTCCATTTCTTGGGTACGCCACTCTGGACAGGGGTTACGCCTTCTCTTTGAGGGGTCCGGCCCACCACGGGAGCGAACAAAAGATGATCTTCCGCCAACCGGTCTGTTAAAGGAGTGTTCCACGGCCTGGTACCTTTCCACCAGGCCCACCAAGTCGTCAGCATTCTGGGGGTCTCCCTGGGCAACACAGCATTGTACAGGCCTTGGTAAAGTTTGTATAAACCGGTCCACTCTCTCAACCATTTGCACTGGAGTGCATGTCTCTGGCTGTAGCCATTTTTGGACGAGATGCAGCAAGTCAAACATCTGCGATCGGGGTGGCTTGTCTTTATAGTAGGTCCATTGTTGCACCCGCTGCGCTCTGACAGCCAAGTTCACACCCAGACGGGCAAGGATTTCAGCTTTGAGTTTGCTGTACTCTTTGGCATCTTGTAGGGTTAAATCAAAATAGGCTTTTTGAGATTCTCCGGTCAGATAAGGGGCCAGCACTTCCGCCCATTGCTCTGGCGGTAGTTTTTCCCTCTCTGCTATTCTCTCAAAGATAGTCAAAAAGGCCTCAACGTCATCCTCAGGCGTCATTTTCTGCAGTGAGTCCCTCACCGATTTCTGTGCCCCAACACTGTCACTTTTTCCAACATGAGCCATGTCAACTTTCCTGGCGGTCTCTGTCAGGGTGGCAAGCTGACGAACCAGGAGTTTATTGGTCTCCTGCTGAGCCTGCATGGCCTCCATGTGTGCTCTCTGCTGCTGAGCGCTGGTTTGCTGCTGTTGGAGATTAGCCTGCACCAACTGCTTAATGAGCTCCTCCATGCTGGGAGATCCTGTTTGCAACCCTGCCACAGCTTTAACCCAGGACATACAAAGTCTTATATACCCGCTGTGACTCTTCTCAAGGAGCGCTTATGCCCACATCCTCCACCACTTGTGGGGTTCAGCTCCGTCACAGGGACCACCAACACAGAAATGTCCAGAAATGGGTTTTATTTAAACAAAGTCCAAATGAAAACAAACAGCTTTTCTTCAGCAGGGTGCAAAATTATGGCATAACATAAAGATGACCTTTCTTCAGGCATAAAAGAAAAGGTATACAGAAACAGGTTGTTCTCACCACACAGTCCTTAGTTTACAGCAGGGTTCCCCAGCGTTTCTGTCTGGACAGCACAAAACTTCAGCCCAACTCCAGGTTGGGAGCCTCAGCACACACCCCCACCTGAAACTTCCTGGCTGATATAAAGCCCAGGCAGAAAACCTGGCCTGGATACGTGGGAGCAGTCATCCCACCCAACACTGAGACTGCTCCAGTCAAAAGCTGGCCCGGATCAAACTGCTTGAAAGCAGCTATGCTAACATTAGAAAGTGTCAGTAACCTAAGGTTACTGACAAGGACTACCAGCTACTTCACTGAGACCAGGCATCTCGGTGACACGTATCTGCCATCAACCACTGTCCCTTTTGCCTTGTCACACATGACATAACGTTACAATGTATATCAAAGAAATTAACAATTTGCAGATACTCCCTTGCTCTGAGGTACTGTAATAGCATGAGTAATTATCCTTTAGTAGTCATACCTACAAGAACAATAGGGAGGTCACAATCAGGTAAATCTCACTTTAGAAAATACTACGATAAAGCTTTGACTGGATAATATTGTTTTATATTTCACTAAGTATTATGGAGTATTGAATAGTCAAGACTGTGTGAAAAGGGTTACTTGTTTTGTGCTACAAACAAGGATGATAAAATACAACAGCATGAATACATAGCATATCCTTTTCATTTCCTGTTCTTTATGCCATGAACTGCTTATAATATTCCTGTAACTGAGTTTTAAAGAGCAGTATAATGTCACCACATGCTTGATTGAGTTGAATGAACAGAATATTTCTTTTACATTTTATTACTTTTATTTAACACAGGAAATATGTTTTTATTCACTGTAAACGTAATTTGTTTGCCAATAGCAAGCAATCAGATTCCACCTTTCATTTTTTAGAGCTCCTTTGCAAAATTTAAGGTGGAATCTGATTGGTTGCTAAGGGCAACTAAGCTAGTTTTCCTTTATGCCAGTATTGATAAATCTCCCTCTGTGTCTTCTGGTTCTAACTGCAATGGCAATCCTGGAGGCAGGCTCATTCCCGATTGTAATTTAAAGTAGTCTCTAGTCTTTCTAGAGCAGGGGTGCACAACCTGCAGCCTGGGGGCCACATGCTCCCTTGATACCTTTCTGGTAACAGACATGTATGTCTATTAGAGATGAGCGAACGTGACCCGACGGAAGCGGCTGCCTGCGCCCATGCTAGTGCAGGGGAGCCGAGCGGTACAGTGCTCATTACAAGCACGTTCGCTCATCTCTAATGTCTATGTCTTGTGGCTGCTCAAATGTATTTTTCATGCATTCTCCCATTAGACAAGTCCTGGAACTGGTTTGTACTGTATGTTCAATATGCCATAAATACAGTATTTAAGTTTAAATTGTATTTTTGGCCCTTGGCGTTGGTTCAGTCTGACAATGTGGCCCCTACCCAGAAAACGTTGTGCACCCATGTTCCAGAGTGTAACAAGCAACAGTCTTTGTGCATTCAGTCTGATTTGCTGCACTGCATTGCAATAGAATGACCACTCTGTCTGTCTACAGTACAATGTCAGTGGCCTGTAGTTTCCATCACTAGCGTGAGGCACTAAAATTGAGTAAAGCTGAGCAAAAAAAAAAAAAAATAGACAAGTTGGGTATCACCAGGTTCGTAATAAATGACTGGCTCAATAGAAATATCAGATGATCTACCCTTTCAGGTAAACGCCGTAAACAAACAAACAAAAAAAAAACTGTGCCAGAACAGTCATTTTTTGTCACATGGCCTCACAAAAAGCATAATATCAAGCAATTATAAAGTTGCATGTACCTTCAATATGGTAAGAGTGAAAACATCATCTCTTCTTGCACAAAATGAGCCCCCACGCAAGACAATCACCAGAAAAATTAAAAATATCGCTCTCCTGTTTTTTTTTTCCTGTATGGTGTATGACAGAATAACAAACTCAATAAGCAATGGCGGAATTGGTGCCTACCTTTAGCCTGCCTCCCAAAATGCAAAATAAAAAGTGATCAAAACGTTGTATGTACCCCAAAATAGAACCAATGAAAAAGGCAACTCATCCCGCAAGACACAAGCCCTCACACAGCTACGTTGAAAATAAAATACAAAATGTATAGCTGTTAGAAAACAGCTGTACTGGTCCCCAGAGCATGTTCAATAGCAACATGGCACCGACAGACCAATCCATCAAAATCTGCACCGCAAATGCCAAAAGGTAGGCTTTCCCTTCAGAATCCTACAGCGTAAAGCAGTTTACACCCACATTTATCTCATCTCTGTACCCAGTAGAATCTACCTATCAATTCAAGTAGTGAGGTGTAAGTCTGAGAGGGCACATGGGGGACACAATATGAAGAGCACTGAAATGCTATATCTGTGGAAAACATTTATTTAATTTTTCAATTTTCAAAATGGGGTCACTTATTTTAGGTTTCCACCGTACGGGTACCTCAGGGGCTCTGCAAATGTGCCTGAAAAACATCCAGTAAAATCTGCACTCCAAAAGACTTACGGTGCTCTTTTCCTTCTGAGCCCTGCTATGTGCCTATACAGCAGTTTACTCCCAAGTTTAAGGTATTTCCTTACCCAGTAGAACAACTCTTACAATTTAAGGGATGTGGTATGTCTCAGTTGGCACATACTGATCATAGCATACTGGGCACTGAAATGCCATACCTGTGGAAAAATAGCAATTTTCATTTTGTCCTCTGCACATTCATTTCTACAAAATACCTGTGGAGTGGAGATTCTAAAATAGGGGTCACTGCTCAGGTTCCATTTATTATTTCACCCCATAGCCTCTACAGTTGTCAGCACAAGATGCGTAAATCACCACATTGGGTCTCAGAAGCACATGGTGCTCTTTTACTCCTGAGCCCTGTTGTATGTCCAGGCAAAATACTAGGGCCACATTTAGGGTGTTTCTAAAACCAGAAAGGAAGGCATAATAATAAGAGGGCTGACTTTTCACACTGGCACACAATGGGAACAACATATTAGGCAGTGAAATGGCTTATCCATGTGAACATTTGTACCATTGGTAAATTCTTTCAGGGGTGTGGTTTCTAAAATGGGGTCACTTCTTGGGGATTTCTTATTTTTATTTCACCTCAGAGCCTCTGCACTTGTCAGTCAGTGCTGCATAAATCAACAAACTATGGCTCAAATGCATATAGTGCTCTTTCTCTTCTAAACCCTGCTGTGTGTCTATACAGCAGTTTCTGGGGTGTTTCTGTACAGCAATATATGGGGTGTTGTTGTTCTTGGGAAAAATTATATCACAAAATTTGTGGGGCTTTTTCTCATATTACCACTTGTGAAAATGAAAAAAAAATTAACCTAAAACTACATATAATTGAAATTCTATTAAACACCTGTGGGGTCAAAGTACTCAGTAGATAAATTGCTAGAGGGGTGTAGTTTCCATAATGAGGTCACTTTTTAGGGGTTTGCAATATACCAGTACCTCAAGGTCTCTTGAAATGCAACATGGCGCCGAAAAACATTCTAGTGAAATCTTCCCACTACATGCCATATGGCACTCCTTCCTTTCTGAGACCTGCTGTGTACCCAACACAAAATTGGGGCTAAAGCAACATTTTATTGGAAAAAAAGTGTGATTTTTGATTTTCACGGCCCAGTGTTTCTAAATTTTGTGAAATTCCAGTTGGTGGTGTTTAAAATGGGGCCACTTTTGGGGGATCCCCTGTAGGGGTATCTTATGGTCTCTTCTATTATGATATGGCATCAAAAAAACATTCCAGCAAAACCTTCCCTCCAGCAACTTACAGCCACATATTTGGGTGTTTTTGTAAATTGCAGAATCAGGGTTATAAATATTGAGGGTTGTTTTGTCGTTAAACCTTGCTGTGTTACAGGACAATGGATTATAATGGAAAAGCTGCAAAATAAAATGAAATTTTTAAACTTCACCCCCATTTTGCTTTAATTCCTGTTGCACACCTAAAGGGTTAATAAAGTTTGTAAAATACGTTTTGAATAATACGAGGGGTGTAGTTTCTAAAATGGGGTTATTGACTCCATTTATGTTTTTTTTAAGCAGGTCTATGCCTATACAAGTGTGCAATGGGCACAGAAATGTTTTCAAGTAAAATCTGTGCCCTGAGAAAAACTGGGAGCACCATTCCTTTTGGGCCCTGCCATGTCTCTGACACAGGAATAGGGCCACAATGGGAATATTTCTGAAAATGGTAGAAATAGGGTGATAAAATATGGGGTGTATTTCTTCACTTTTATGTGCATTGTGTGTCTTTAAAAAGGCTCATTTGTGGGGAAAAATGCAATTTTAATTTTTTCACTTGTTTTTCAATTCTCGTTGGGCCCCTGAACAAACAAGTGCGCTTCCTTGTTTAGGAGCTCCACCCCCTGTGCACTTATACACAGCAGTAGGCCCCATCTCCTGAATTTGGAGGGACACAGCGATAACGTGCTGTTCAAGGGCCTGCCCCAAGCAGCTGCTACAGAGAATAATTCCTGAATACAAGTGATGATTTTTGTTTAATCAACACTGATAGTCAGTGAGGCTGTGTCCACTGTGTCTAATTGTCACAAAATTGTGGTAAAAAAACAACAACTGCATTTTGCCATAATTTTCTGGAACATAATACCATGTGGACACATCCTTACTGACCAGGAGTGCTGATTGAACTACAACCTGTCAGTCAAAAGCACTTACAGCCTCTCCTCCAAAGAACCTGCACTGCGATTCAGGAAGGAAGGACTGCTGCCTGTGTGGAGCCGGACCGCTGCTGTGAGGGGAAGGAGCCTGGGAACAACAACTAGAAGCTACAGCTACAAGAACCAGCAATACAGAGGGCCATGTATGACGTGTAAAAGAGGGCCAGCATGTATACAAGTGTGTATATGTAAGAGCGCCTGCATGTATGACAGTGTGTATATAAAAGTATAAGTGTAAAAGAGTGCCAACCTCTGTAGCAGTATGCATGTAAAAGAGCACTGGCATATGTAGTAGTATGAATAGAAAAGAGTACCAGCATGTGTAAAAGTATGGGTGTAAAAGAGTACTGGCATGTGTAGAAGTGTGAGTGTAAAAGAGCATGGGCATGTGTAGAAGTATGAGTGTAAAAGAGCATAGGCATGTGTGAATGTATGAGTGTAAAAGAGCATAAGCATGTGTACAAGTATTAGTGTTAAAGAGCACGGGCATGTGTAGAAGTATGAATGTAAAAGAGCATAGGCATGTGTACAAGTATTAGTGTTAAAGAGCACGGGCATGTGTAGAAGTATAAGTGTAATAGAGCATGGGCATGTGTAGAAGTATGAATGTAAAAGAGCACTTGCATGTGTAGTAGTTTGCATGTAAAAGAGCACGGGCATGTGTAGAAGTATGAATGTAAAAGAGCATAGGCATGTGTACAAGTATTAGTGTTAAAGAGCATGGGCATGTGTAGAAGTATAAGTGTAATAGAGCATGGGCATGTGTAGAAGTATGAATGTAAAAGAGCACTTGCATGTGTAGTAGTTTGCATGTAAAAGAGCACCGGCATGTGGGGAAGTATGAATGTAAAAGAGCACGGGCATGTAAGTATGAATGTAAAAGAGCACTGGCATGTGTAGTAGTATGCATGTAAAAGAGCACGGGAATGTGGGGAAGTATGAATGTAAAACAGCATCGGCATGTGTGGAAGTATACGTGGGAGATGTAATAATTGCAGAATCACAAAATTTCCCAAAAAAAAAACAACTGAAATCAAATCGACAACTAATCAACACTCCCATAAGATAGAAGACTGCCTTACGTGCGATTCAACAAACGTCATATACCTACTCCAATGCCCTTCCAATAAACAGTATATTGGTAGAACCAAACGACCCCTAAAAAAAGGATATCTGAACACGTCACAAACATTCGCAATGGATATGACTAACATTCTTTATCCAAACATTTCAAAGACGTTCATAATAAAAACCCCACTGCACTTGAAAAGGTTTAGAGATGAGCGAGCACTAAAATGCTCGGGGGCTCGTTATTCGAGTCGAACTTTTCCCGATGCTCGGGTGCTCGTTTCGAGTAACGAACCCCATTGAAGTCAATGGGAGACTCGAGCATTTTTGCAGGGGACCAATGCTCTGCCTAGGGAAGGCTGGGTGAAAACCTGCAAACCTCAGAAAATGATGGAAACACCATGGAAATGGACAGGAAACAGCAGGGGCAGCATGCATGGATGCCTCCGAGGCTGCCTAATCCCACCGTTACCCCAAATTCTCCTGCAACAGCCTGGTGGTTACCCTCATGGCAATTGTGCTCACCCAGACCAAGAAAGGCGAGGCACATGCCCATCACGTTAGGGAAGCACCCAACTAGGTGCAACGAAGGTCCATCACCCATGCTGGCACTGCTCTCCTATCCCCAGCCACACGATGCAGGCATAAGCCTGACACAGCATGGCGGTGACACCAACAAGTGACCAAGTTAGATTGAGGTAGCAGTCAAATGTCTGTAGGTGAGCCTCACAAAAATTTGTTTTGGAGTGTCCGAAGTTGACCCTCCTAAAAAATTGTTTAGGAGTGTCTGTAGTTGACCCTTCTGTAAAATCTTTTTTTTGTTTTTCCTGTTATTAGTTTATGTACAACCCATGGCTGGCATGGTGGGAATATATAGGTTTTGCGTCACAGACGGTCCACTGCACCGTTACATTTTCTTCACCATTGCCAATTACTTTTTCACCAACTGTTGTCTGGCAATGATAAAGGGGAAGGTGAATCCACTGCGGAAGAAAAGTGTCATCCTCCTACAATTCTACACTTGCTCTCAATTGAAAAGGGGATGTTCTTGCCGTGGCCTTCTTCATAGTGGCCGCTTCTGCGGACGACAGAGGTGGTGTACCTACTGACAGCCTGACCAAACACGATGGCAGACGGGGAGACACTCCCTCATGTAAAATTGTTTTGGAGTGTCTGCGGTTGACCCTCCTGTAAAATAGTTTTCTCATTTTTTTTTGTTTTTCCTGTTATTAGTTTATGTACAACCCATGGCTGGAATGGTGGGAATATATAGGGAAGCACCCAACTAGGTGCAACGAAGGTCCATCACCCATGCCCATGCTGGCACTGCTCTCCTATCCCCAGCCACACGATGCAGGCATAAGACTGACATAGCATGGCGGTGACACCAACAAGTGACCAAGTTAGATGAGGTAGCAGGTGAGCCACCCAAAAATTTAGCCTGACACAGCATGGCGGTGACAACAGAGTGACCGAGTTAGACTGAGGTAGCAGGAGGTGAAGCACGGATGGTAATTCGAAGGTGGAGGAGGAGGGGTTGGAGGAAGTGGCATAGTAATTCTGAGAAACCGTGAACGAGGTAGGCCCCGCAATCCTCCAAGTGGGCAGTACATAAGCGGCCCCAGGGTCAGACTTGGTCAGAGAGACCGAGCTACACGACGGTAGCAGGTAGAGCACATAAAAAAATTTAGCGTGGCCCTGTATGTGGACGTTGAGGGCTTGTGCATGTAGGTGGGCTGAACTTTTTTTCTGCTTGCGCTCCAACGTCTGCTGTAATGACAGCTGAACGTTGCGCAGGGACACATTGGTGGACAGTGTGGAGGATCATAGAGGCGAAGGGGTGGTTTTCCGGTGGGAGGCGGTCGTGCCGGGGTCCTGGGCTGGGGGTTGACTCACAGAGGCAGCGAGTGACACAGGAGAAGGAGCAGTGGTGGGACCCGCATGAGGGGAACGGACGGCCTTGGTTCCATAGTGTTTATTACTCGTATACCTGCGCATGCTGGTGGCGGTTAGGCTGGTAGTGGTGGAACCCCCACTTAAAAATTTGGCATCAACTGGTACGGCTGTCAACATTGAGCTCGAACTAGTGGGGCATGTGTGGTATCGATTCTTCTCAGTTTAAAATCGTATACGTCCCCTACCTTGGGACCATATATTTCATGGATTTTTCGAACACGGAAAAGGAAAAAGAGCTTGCTCTGGCCAGGGGAGTGTCTTTTCTACTGCAGCTAAGGGGACGTGTCCATGCTCTGCCTATCACAGGTCAGGAGCCAATTAAAAGAGGAACCAAAAAAAATCAGTATAATATCTAATACGTCCCCTATCCGGGTAAATTGTTTGGAGAGAGGGCCTGTAGGTGGGGGGCAGGCTGGGTTGAAGGAGGTTTCGCTGGAAGAGCCAGAGGAGTGCCCCCTTGGCTAGCGAGTGTGGTGGTGACAACAGCCGGATGGAGTTCGAATGACGACGCAGGACCCCAACTTAAAAATGTAGTATCAACCAGTACGGTTGTCAACTCAGAAATTTGTCAAGTGGGGCATGTGTTGTATGCATTATTCTCAGTTTAATACCGTATACGGCACCTATCCGGAAAAAGAGTTTGGAGAGAGAGAGAGAAAGAGAGGAAAAAGACGTATTTTTAAAAGTGACGTTCAGTATAGATCAGTTAAAGAGAAAGAAAGGATTTTATGAAATGGATTTGTATCACTGAGAGCAAAAGAACCTATTTTATTACGTGATGTGCAGTATAGATCACTTGGAGATAAAAAGGGGAATGTGCAGACTTGGGCTGCTATAGTGCAAACCACTATGTTGGTGACAACAGAGTGAGCGAGTGACACTGCGGTAGCAGGCGAACCACATAAACATTTTTTGTGGCCCTGTATGGCGGCGGTGACAACAGAGTGACTGAGTTAGTATGCGGTAGCTGGTGAAGCACCCAAAAATTTAGCCTGACACAGCATGGCGGTTACACCACCACTGACTTTGTCCGACTGAGAATGCAGTGAAATGGCTTTTGTTGAGTCTCCAAAAATGCTTTTGTTTTCGGAGTACATAAAGTCGACCCTCAGCAAAAAAAAATTTTTTTTTAAATGTCGGTACTTGCGTACAACTGAAAAATTGTTTTGGACTGTCTGTTTGACGCTCCTGAAACACTGTTTTACAGTGTCTGTAGTTGACACTGCGGAAAAATTGTTTGGAGAGAGGACCTGTAGAGGGCCCTCCAGAAAAATTGTTTAGAGAGAAGGCCTGTAGGTGGACCTCCGGAAAAATTGTTTGAAGAGAGGGCCTGTAGGGGGCCCTCCTGAAAAATTGTGGTAAAAGAGTGCCCGTTGGACCTCTAAAAAATGGCGTTTTTTTGTTCAGCGTTAGGCAAAGACGACAAGGAGGAGGAGTAGGAGGAGTAGAGAAGAGGAATCGGATACATAAGTAATGTTAATCTTTAGCTGCTTTCCCCCGGAGGAGATTTGAATTCCGGTGAAATCCAGGCTTTGTTCATTTTAATAAGCGTCAGCCTGTCAGCGCTGTCAGTTGACAGGCGTGTACGCTTATCGGTGAGGACGCCACCAGCTGCACTGAATACCCACTCTGACAGCACGCTAGCGGCAGGGCAGGCCAGCACCTCCAAGGCGTACAGCACCAGTTCAGGCCACGTGTCCAGCTTTGAAACCCAGTAGTTGTATGGAGCAGAGTGATCGGTCCGGACGTTGGTATGGTCAGCTAGGTACTCCCTCACCATCTTTCTGTACAGCTCCCCCCTACTCTGCCTAGACTGGGGACAGGTGACAGTGTCTTGCTGGGGTGACATAAAACTGGCAAAGGCCTTGGAGAGCGTTCCCCTGCCAATGCTGGACAAGCTGCCTGCTCGCCTCCTCTCCCCCGCTTCTTGGCCCACAGAACCACGCCCTCTGCTGCTAGCGGCGTCAGATGGGAAGGATTGTTTCAGCTTGTGCACCAGGGCCTGTTGATATTGATTCACTCTCATACTCCATTCCTCTACAGGGATGAGAGTGGAAAGGTTCTGCTTGTACCGTGGGTCCAGGAGAGTGAACACCCAGTAATCGGTGTTTGAAAAAATGCTTCTAACGCGAGGGTCACGGGATAGGCAGCCTAACATGTAGTCTGCCATGTGCTCCAGAGTCCCAACACACAAGAATTCCCTCTCCTCACTGGCCTGACTCTCCATTTCCTCCTCCAAGTCCTCCTCTTCAGCCCATACACGCTCAAGAGTTAAGGACTGAGCACTGGTACCCTCTTCTGTCTCGCCGACATTCTCCTCCTCTTCCTCCTCATCCTCATCCCACTCCTCCGATACGCGCTGAGAAACAGACCGGAGGGTGCTCTGGCTATCAAGCAACATATCTTCCTCCACCGTCTCTTGTGACAAGCGCAAAGCATCCGACTTCATGCTGAGCAGTGAGTTTTTTAACAGGCAAAGCAGCGGGATGGTGAGGCTGATAATGGCGGCATCGCCGCTGACCATCGGTGTTGACTCCTCAAAGTTGCTCAACACCTGGCAGATATCACTCCTCATTGTAGACTTGAGGAATCTGAGTGACCTGACTACCAGTTCTGGTGGAAGTTGACATCTGGCAGTCTACAATCACTCTGCGCTGCTGGTAAACTCTGGATAACATGCTTAATGTCGAATTCCATCTTGTGGGCACGTCACACAACAGTCGGTGAGCGGGCAGTTGTAGGCGGCGCTGCGCTGCCCTGAGAGTGGCAGCATCTGTGGTCGACTTGCGGAAATGCGCACAGATGCGGCGCACCTTGGTGAGCAAATCAGACAGATTGGGGTATGTCTTGAGGAACCGCTGAACTATTAGATTGAACACGTGGGCCAGGCATGGCACATGTGTCAGTCTGCCGAGTTGCAGAGCCGCCACCAGGTTACGCCCGTTGTCACACACAACCATGCCTGGCTTGAGGTTCAGCGGTGCCAGCCACAGATCGGTCTGCGCCGTGATGCCCTGTAACAGCTCTTGGGCATTGTGCCTTTTGTCACCTAAGCTCAGCAGTTTGAACACCTCCTGCTGGCGCTTGCCCACGACACTGCTGCTGCACCTAGAGCTACCAACTGAAGGCGCCGTGCCCATGGATGGCAATTCGGAGGAGGAGGTGGAGGAGGAGGGGTCGGAGGAGGAGGCATAGTACGTGTGAGAGACCGTGACCGAGGTAGGCCCCGCAATCCTCCGTGTGGGCAGTACATGAGTTGCCCCAGGGTCAGTCTCGGTCCCAGCCTCCACCAAGTTAACCCAATGTGCCGTCAGTGAGATATAGTGTCCCTGCCCGGCAGCACTTGTCCACGTGTCTGTGGTTAGGTGGACCTTCTCAGAAACAGCGTTGGTCAGGGCACGGGTGATGTTCTGTGACACGTGCTGGTGTAGGGCTGGGACGGCACATCGGGAAAAATAGTGGCGGCTGGGGACCGAATACCGAGGGGCAGCCACCGCCATGAGATTGCGAAAGGCCTCGGTCTCTACCAGCCTATAGGGCAGCATCTCCAGGCTCAGCAATTTGGAGATGTGGACGTTGAGGGCTTGGGCATGTGGGTGGGTGGAACTGTATTACCTCTTGCACTCCAGTGTCTGCTGTAAAGACAGCTGAACGCTGCGCTGGGACACATTGGTGGACGCTGTGGAGGATCGTGGAGGCGAAGGTGTGGTTTTCCGGCGAGAGGCGCTCGTGCCGGGGTCCTGGGCAGGGGGTTGACTAGCAGAGGCAGCGAGTGACACAGGGGAAGGAGCAGTGATGTGACCCGCAGGAGGTGAACAGCCTTGGTTCCATTGAGTGGGGTGTTTAGCAATATACCTGCGCATGCTGGTGGTGGTTAGGCTAGTAGTGGTGGCACCCCTGCTGATCCTGGTGTGGCACAGGTTGCACACCACAGTCCGTCGGTCATCCTCACTTTCTTTAAAGAACCTCCAGACTTGCGAACATCTAGGCCTTGCCACGGGAGCTTCACTACGTGAAACAGTTGCTGCTGATGCACCAGCTCTGACCCTGCTTCTCCCTCTGGCCACACCACTGCCTCTTCCAACCTGTTCTGGTGCAGCACTCGCCTCCGCCTCAGAAGCACTGTCTTCACTTGGCTTATCAACCCAGCTTGGGTCAGTCACCTCGTCATCCTCCGATTCCTCAGTCTGCTCCCCCCTTGGACTTCCTGCCCTGACAACAACTTCACCACTGTCTGACAACCGTGTCTCCTCATTGTCCGACACCTCTTTACAAACTTCTTCCACTAAGTCAACATTGTCATCACCCACAGACTGTGACAGTTGGAAAACTTGGGCATCGGGAACGAGGTCAGCAGCAACCTGAGAAGTGGTTTGTGACTCTGGGAAGGGTCCAGAAAACAGTTCCTCAGAGTATGCCGGATCACATTCCAAATTTTCCTGGGAGGGGGCAGACTGGGGGGAAGGAGGTTGAGATGGAGGAGCCAGAGGAGTGCTCCCTTGGGTAACGTGGGTGGACTGCGTGGAAGACTGACTGGTGGACAAATTACTTGAAGCATTGTCCGCAATCCACGACATCAGCTGTTCGTACTGTTGTGGTTTCAACAGTCCTCTACCACGTGTTCCTGTAAATTGAGACATGAAGCTAGGCAATGTAGCTCTGCGGCGTTCCCCTGCTCCCTCATCAGCAGGTACTGTCTCACCCTGCCCAGGACCACGGCCTCTGCCCCCTGCCGTAATTGAATGCCCACGCCCACGCCCTCGACCCTTAGCCCTGGGGTTCAACATTTTCTGTATATAAGTGTATTATATATATAAAAAAAAAAAAATGGGCCTGCTGTACTGAAACCCACAAACTTGTTCAATCTGAACAAGAAAATATGTAGGTGGATAAGTTAGAGCTAAATTACGTATGTTATTACGCACTGTGCAGTATGGAGCAATTACACGGAAACTATTAGATTAGGCAGACTTGGTCTGCTTCATTGCAACCCAGACAAATGTTGCACAGAGATTTTTGTAATGTAGCTGTCTAAGTGAGAGCAAAAGACCTTTTTTACTGACGTGACGTACAGAATGGGTCACCTGGACAGAAAATATGGATTGTGGTGACTGAACAACTGAACTGTGACACACAGAATGGTTACACACAGCTGTGTGAAATGGATTTGTATCACTGAGATAAAACAAAAAAAAAACTATTTTTTTTTATTTATTTTTTTTATATATATATTTTTTTAACGTGACGTGCAGAAACTATCAGAGAGCAAACTCAGCCCCTGCTGACTGTGGCTATTTTGACTGCAACCCAGACAAATGTGGCACAGAGATTTTTCTAATGTAGCTGTATCAGTGAAAGCAAAAGACCGTATTTGATTACGTGACGTACAGTATGGGTCACCTGGACAGAAAATACGGATTGTGGTTTGTGGTGAGTGGACAGCTGAACTGTGACACACAGAATGGTTCCACACTGCTGTATGAAATGGATTTGTATCACTAAGATATAACAATAAAAAAAAAAGGGGTTATATATGGCGATAGCTGCACTACTAGTGCCAGCCAGCCAGGAGACAAAAAAAAATGTCTTGTAGCCCTTAGAAGGGCTGTTGGGTTCTTTTAAGATCACTCCTGCCTAACAGAGAACTAAATGCAGGCCCTAACACTCTCCCTGAAACGCAGCAGCTCTGTCCCTAACGACATCCAGACAGCATCTGAGCCGAGCACCGCGGGCAGTCACTAGTATATTCCAGGGTCACCTGATCAGGCCAGCCCCTGCTATCGACATGTAAGGGCCCCACGTGATGCTGGGTGTACCGCAGAGTCTCCTGGCTTGTGATTGGCTGAGTTTATAGGCGCCAAAAATGCACAATGCGGAAGATGCCATTTCCTCGAGCATGGCGAGATACTTGTCCGAGGAGCGAGCACTTACGAGTACCGTAATACTCGAACGAGCACCAAGCTCGGACGAGCATGCTCGCTCATCTCTAAAAAGGTTCCTAGATCATGGAGGAGTGGTAACCACATCAGCAGCATGTCAAGGATAGTGTCAAGATGTATCTTTGAATTTGACACGATGATCCCAAGAGGTCTCAATGCTGAGATGGAAATTTTTGGTTTTCTATCACTTTTCTCAGAGGAACTGGGTTGGGTGCCCTGTGAGGATGGGTGATCGAGGTCAGGCTTTTTTTTACCCTCCTTGGGAGGCCCCCAACCCCATTCACCGATGACACTATACAACAAAAGAAAATGAAAAAGAAAGAAAAAACAGGGTAAACAAGAATTGAAATATTAATAAAGTCGAACACAAATACTCTTCTTGACACTAATATTAACACGGATATTCACCTCCACATGAGCACTAGAACATAGGAAACAATGGAAAAAGACATATAGAATATATAAAATATATGAATTCTAAACACAATAATCACGGAAAATAAGGAAAATTATTCAAACAAACTTACCTCACTAAAAAAAAGATACATTTCATCACATCCTCAACTAACATAAGACACACAAAAACAGAAATAAAAAAAACACAAATAAAATTCACAATAATGAATTTAATCACTTCACCATATACTAATTTCAAAAATCAACACTACATATATAGACTACAACACAGTCCGAATATCCAAATAGCGATTTATATGCATGTATTATATAAAAATGAATCTCTAGACATTCATTCACTTATATTTATTTATATATTCATCTACGTGACTTATTTATTTGAAGTATTCAATGTCATCTGCCTACTTATCTATTATATTATATTTAATACGATTTGGTATCATTTTGTCTAGAATTTAAAATTCGTTTTTAAAGATATGTATTTTACACTATATCCGTATACTATAGACCCATGTTCCATTTGAAGTCCAGTCCACATATTGAGCCCAACCTTATTTGTGAGGTCACTCCCCAGTATTACTGAGGACCACACTATTTAAGTTTGCCAGTCCATTAGTCAAGGCTATTTTGCCACTGAGGAAGGGGCAGGATAATATGCCCCGAAACGCGTTTGGTGCAACAGACGTTAATGACTGGCAGTGTTCAGACTTGCTTTATTTGCTTTATTTGTTTTATTTGCCTGTTCATCTGGAGAGATATTCCAAAGCGGGAACCCCATGCTTCCAAAGCTGGAACCTTATACTTCTAAATATATCCCAAATAAGAGACTGTGGCAATTTACAATATAAAACCTCCAACACGTACTAAACCTGCAAACATTTATTTGCCAGGATTATTAACAAATTAACAAGAGCACAAGCAGTCTGTAAAGTGGAGCAGCAGTGCGGACATCACGGTCAGCACTTATGATATTGGAAAGAAAAAGCACCAGCTGATCTATCCAAGCAGCGGGTACCCACGAATGGACGCTGCTCCATCGCGTCCATTCCGGCCCACTGCAAAAGCGCGCATACACGGCAGCCTCGTACTGTCAGTAGAACGCTGCACAGAGCATCACTAAAGAGGGCTACTAGTCACGGAAACCTTGCACCCTAAAGGAACAATATTCTAGCAAGAGGGGTAACGTGCAACAATAGTGAACTACCTTTTCTTGTACTTCACATTGAAATATTTGGCCACACAGTGTTTTGCAACATATCTGCTTTATGTAATAAGGGCCATATACAATAACAGAATAAGAGACTTATTGGCCATTGTGCCCTACAAGCAATCTGATATAAAGCAACATAGAAGGAAATAGAGGGATGACCAAATAATAAGTCTAAAGATCTGAACAAACACCACATTGAGTGGACCTATAGTTTATTGTTTATTTTGATTGTTTATTGACCATTTATGGACTAGTCATGGATCTTTTTTAACCCTTTCAGTACCGAGCCACTTTTCACCTTAAATCCCAGGCCGATTTTTGCAAATCTGACATGTGTCACTTTATGTTGTAATAACTTTGGAACGCTTTTACTTATCCAGGCCATTCTAAGATTGTTTTCTCGTCACATATTGTGCTTCACGATAGTAGTAAATTTGTAGCAAAATATTTCATTTTTATTTATAAAAAAAATACCAAATTTAGCAAAAATTTCAAAAAATTTGCAAATTTCAAAATTTCAATTTCTCTACTTCCAAAATAGTAATACCTCCAAAAATAATTATTTTACATTCCTCATATGTATACTTTATGTTGGCATCATTTTACAAATGTAATTTTACTTTTTTTGGACGTGAGAAACCTTAGAAGTTTAGAAGCCATTTTTCAAATTTTCATCAAAATTTCCAAAACCATTTTTTTGAGTACCAATTCAGTTATAAAGTGATTTTGGGAGGCTTACCTAATTGAAAACACTAATAAATTACCCCATTTTAGAAACTACACCCCTCAAATTATAAAAAACTAATGTTACAAACTTTATTACCCCTTGAGGTGTTCCACAAGAATTAAAGGAAAATGGAAGTGAAATTTCAAAATTTCAATTTTTTGGTAGATTATTCACGTTAATAATTTTTTCTCGCAACACAGCAAGGGTTAACAGCAAACTAAACTTCAATATACATTGCTCTGATTTTGCAGTTTGCAGAAATACCCCATATGTGGTGGTAAACGTCTCTATGGGTTTGTGGCAGTGGTCAGAAGGAAAGGAGCGCCATACGGATTTTGGGGGCAGATTTTGCTAGAATAGTTTTTAGGCACCATTTTGTAATTGAGAGACCCTGACATACCCCTACAGTGGAAACCCTCAAAGAGTGACCCCATTTTGGAAACTACACCCTTCAAAGAATATATTAAGGGGGGTACTGGCCACTTTGACCCCCTAAGCGTTTTAGAAACACTTGACTGTGAAAATGAAAAGTTTCATTTCTTCCAATAAAATGTTGCTTTAGCCCCAAATTTTTCATTTTCACAAGGGGTAACAGGAGAAAAGCACCCCATAATTTGTTACCCATTTTCTCCTGAATACGGCAACACCCCATATGTGGTGGTAAACTGCTGTGGGGGCATATGGCAGGACTCAGAACAGAAGGAGCTCCATATGGATTTTACAACACAGATTTTGATGGATTGGTTTGCGAGAGCCATTGATTTTTATTTTTTTGAGTTATTGTCTTATGTGGGGGCTCATTTTTTGCAGGACGAGATGACGGTTTGATTGATACCATTTTGGGGTAAATACGCCTTTTTGATCGTGTGGTATTACACTTCTTGTGAGGCAATTTTATTTTTGGAAAGTTTTACACATTAGATTTATTTTTGAACAGAATAAAATCTTTTTTTTGTGTTGCCATTTTCAGAGCCATATTTTTTTTATTTTTCGGGCGATTGTCTCAGGTAGGGTATCATTTTTGCGGGACAAGATGACGGTTTGATTGGTACCATTTTGGGATAAATACGCCTTTTTGATCGCCTGCTATTACACTTTTTGTAAGGGAAGGTGACCAAAAAATGTCTGTTTTGGCACTTTTTTTTTTTTTTTTTTTTACTGCGTTCACCTGGCGGGGTGGATGACATGATATTTTTATAGAGCCGGTCGATACGGACGTGGCAATACCTAATATGTTTATCTTTCTTTTTTTTTACATTTTTTTTTTTTTTGCTTTTTTTGGGGAAAATGGCGTTTGTTTTTTTTTACTTGAAACTTTTATTTTTTTTTTAGGAAACTTTATTTTTTAACTTTTTTTTAACTTTATTTCACTTTTGGGGGTCTGATCCCCTTTACAATGCAGTACAATACTTTTGTATTGTAATGCATTGGCTGTAAGTGTATTACTCAATGTAATACACTTACAGCCTGCTTCCTGTGCGATCCAGGGGGCTGGATTGCACAGGCACGCAGGGATAGCAGCCACGATGCCTAAGGAAGGCATCGGGCTGCTATCTGAGCCCCCCGCTCGCCATCCTGAACTCCCACACACCACATGTGTTGTGGTCAGCGCTGACTGCGGCACATGAAGGGTTAATGCGCCGGCATCGGTATTTTCACCGATGCTGGCGCATTCAGCAGGGGTCCGGCACCTCGGCACAGCCGGACCCCCGCCGCTGAAGTACGGCGCTGGGACTGGTGTCCTGGCTTTTTGCGCCGTACAGGGTTAAACACATTTAATTTACCTCTAAGCCTATATGTGTGGTCATTTTTATTAACTTTTTTTATAATATTTCCATTTTTTTAATAATAGTTCCATTTATAATATGTTTTATCCCAGCGCTGGTGATATGTATTAAAGTTTTTTATTTATGTTTACGTTAACATTTTACAATTGTTGACAACTTAGTGGAAAACACTCTTTCACACAACAAGAGTCCAACTAACAATATTCACCTACATAGGTGAGTTCATTATCTACACATACCCAGATAAGGGTGTGCCTATCCATATTATTATTTGTTATTTTTACAACTTCTTTGGGCCCTGGGAAAGGCCGGATAGAGCGCCTCAAATTCATCAGTGTCCGGTGGCGAGCCACTTGCTCACTTATTCACATAAGTGTAAAAGAGCACCAACATGTGTAGAAGTATGAGTGTAATAGAGCACCAACATGTGTATAAGTATGAGTGCAAAAGAGCATAGGCATGTGTAGAAATATGTGTGTTAAAGAGCACCAGCATGTGTACAAGTATGAGTGTTAAAGAGCATGGGCATGTGTAGAAGTATGAGTGTAAACGAGCACTGGCATGTGTAGCTGTATGCATGTAAAAGAGCACCAGCATGTGGGGAAGTATGAGTGTGAAAGAGGCTCGGCATGTGTGGAAGTATAAGTGTAAAAGAGCACCAACATCTGTAGAAGTATGAGTTTAACAGAGCACGGACATGTGTAGAAGTAGGAGTGTAAAAGAGTATGTGTGGAAGTAGGAGTTTAAAAGAGCATGGACATGTGTAAAAGTATTAGTGTAAATTAGCGCCAACATGTGTGGATGTATAAGTGTAAAAGAGCATGGGCATGTGTGGATGTATGAGTGTAAAAGAGCACCAGCTTATGTTGAAGTATGAACGTAAAAGAGTACCGGCTGTGGAGCCTGAGCCTAAGTACTTATTCACACTTGCAGGGATTCGTAACCACAGCAATTGTAGAGTTGTAAAAGACATTGAGAGCTGCAATTCTCATCCTGCAGAATGGGGAATGCAGTACAGGCAAATCTTATAGAACTAGCGTTGCACTAAAGGTTTTGTCTCACTTCAGCTTTCCGTCTCATTATACACTTCTTGTTTCCATGTTTATGACCACCCTGCAATCCAGCAGTGGTGGTCGTGTTTGCACATGTGGTGATGTGTACAATAGAAGAGCTAGAAGGCGTTTATATCCCACCCAGATACCTCAGCTGGGTGAGATAACTGAAATTCAGAAAGCTGCAGTGGTTTCAGCAAAGTGTAGTTTGCGGAGACAGTTTTGTCTAGATGTTGTTCTGGGCTGGATTTCATTTGGACTGGTGAATAGGTTTTGGAAGTGGAATCTGCCAGTCCACACCCTTTCAGTACAGGTATTGTGGTTAGCTGAGGAGATTGCAGGTAAGGCCTGCCATTGTAATCACGGGATAAAACGGCCCTCTGTGTATGAGAGTCGGAAGAGAGAGGGCCCGTGTGGTCCCAGCCACAGAGGGCTGGGGACCACAAGGCTGAGGAAGCCTGTGAGAGAGGCTGAGAAAGCCTGAGAGGTTGGAGCCTCCAGAGGCTCTGTGTGGTCTCAGCCAGGAGGGCTGAGGGGCCACAAGGCTTTGTATAGCCTGAAGTTTGGGGGGACCAGCGACGCCTATGGATAGAGAGTCGCACGGTCAGATTCAGAAGGACTACTGGACCATCTCCTCCCAAAGGTGCTGGTGAGGTCACAGCCAGCTGGATCGAAATACCGTGTGTGAACGGCGCTCTATAGGTCAGATAGAGACATCACATTTATTAGGTAGAGCCCAGACGGGCAGGTGTTTGTTTGAATGTTTTTCATGTGTGTTAGTGCTAAACAATGAAAATAAAGCACCATTTGGACGTTAAAACCCCCTGTGTGTCTGAAGATTTGTGATTGCGACCCCCTGAGAGAGAGCGATCCCTTACACACACTATAGGAAAAAGGGCTGTCCTATGCGCACTTCCGTGGTCACTGCTGCTGGATTGAAAGGTGGTTGTAACCATAGAAACGAAAAGTGTATAATAAAATGTAAAAATTAAGCCAGCAATGGAGGAGAAAGGAGCGCTCGTACAATCACTGCCTTCTCTTCTCTGTTTACAACTGTAATTACAACTATGGCTTCCCCATTCACTTCAATGGGACGGCTCCCATCGAAGTGAATGGTGACACAATAGTTACCACTGCAGTTGCGAGCAGGTAAACGGAGAAGAGAAGGCAACTCTCATACGACTGCTGCTTTCTCTTCAAACAGCTGATCGCTGGAGATGCCTGGAGTCTGCCCCCTTCTGATCTGACATTGATGACCTATCCTCAGGATATAAAGAAAGCAGATACCACCTTTAATAGCAAGGAGAGGACAGAGATTGTGCTGTTCTCCAGGGAGTGCAGTACCTGAGTCATTGCAATGGATTTGAATACTTGGCACCCCAACAGACCACCCATCTGCCATGGCACAGTTGGCAAATTGCTTGCCAAATTTTACCAAACAGATTCTGTTTTGGACCTGTATATTAATTTATAAATATACATAATATTATTATAATATTAAATTATTTGAAAACCTGTAACATTTTATTTTCAGCCCTATGAAAATAATCTGTGACCTATACAGGTCATGGCCAAAAGTTTTGAGAATGACACAAATATTATATTTTCACACGATCTGCTGCCCTCTGGTTTTTATGTGTGTTTGTCAGATGTTTTTATCACATACAGAAATATAATTGCAATCATATTATGAGTAACAAAAGCTTATATTGACAGTTAGAATGAGTTAATGCAGCGAGTCAATATTTGCAGTGTTGACCCTTCTTCTTCAGGACCTCTGCAATACTCCCTGGCATGCTCTCAATCAACTTCTGGACCAAATCCTGACTGATAGCAGTCCATTCTTGCACAATCAATGCTTGCATTTTGTCAGAATTTGTAGGTTTTTGTTTGTCCACCCGTCTCTTGATGATTGACCACAAGTTCTAAATGGGATTAAGATCTGGGGAGTTTCCAGGCCATGGACCCAAAATCTCTATGTTTTGTTCCCTGAGCCATTTAGTTATCACCTTTGCTTTATGGCAAGGTGCTCCATCATGCTGGAAAAGGCATTGTTGATCGCCAAACTGCTCTTGGACGGTTGGGAGAAGTTGCTCTCGGAGGACATTCTGGTACCATTCTTTATTCATGGCTGTGTTTTTAGGCAAGACTGTGAGAGAGCCGATTCCCTTGGCTGAGAAGCAACCCCACACATGAATGGTTTCAGGATGCTTTACAGTTGGCATGAGACAAGACTGGTGGTAGCGCTCACCTCGTCTTCTCCGAATAAGCTGTTTTCCAGATGTCCCAAACAATCGAAAAGGGGATTCATCAGAGAAAATGACTTTACCCCAGTCCTCAGCAGTCCACTCCCTGTACCTTTTGCAGAATATCAGTCTGTCCCTGATGTTTTTTCTGGAGAGAAGTGGCTTCTTTGCTGCCCTCCTTGAGACCAGGCCTTGCTCCAAGAGTCTCCGCCTCACAGTGCGTGCAGATGCACTCACACCTGCCTGCTGCCATTCCTGAGCAAGCTCTGCACTGCTGGTAGCCCGATCCCGCAGCTGAAACACTTTTAAGAGACGGTCCTGGCGCTTGCTGGTCTTTCTTGGGCGCCCTGGAGCCTTTTTGGCAACAATGGAACCTCTCTCCTTGAAGTTCTTGATGATGCGATAGATTGTTGACTGAGGTGCAATCTTTCTAGCTGCGATACTCTTCCCTGTTAGGCCATTTTTGTGCAGTGCACTGATGACTACACGTGTTTCTTTGGAGATAACCATGGTTAACAGAAGAGAAACAATGATGCCAAGCACCAGCCTCCTTTTAAAGTGTCCAGTGGTGTCATTCTTACTTAATCATGACAGATTGATCTCCAGCCTTGTCCTCATCAACACCCACAACTGTGTTAATGGAGCAATCACTGAAACGATGTTAGCTGGTCCTTTTAAGGCAGGGCTACAATGATGTTGAAATGTGTTTTGGGGGATAAATTTCATTTTCTAGGCAAATATTGACTTTGCAAGTAATTGCTGTTAAGATGATCACTCTTTATAACATTCTGGAGTATATGCAAATTGCCATTATAAAAACTGAAGCAGTAGACTTTGTAAAAATTAATATTTGTATCATTCTCAAAACCTTTGGCCATGACTGTAGATATATGCACCTCCAAATATAAATAATCTTTTGCCAATGATATTCTTACTGTTCTTCATTCTTATTTTCTTTTCACATATGATGAGAAAACCTTTGCACTACTATCAATAAATCCAAGAGGGGATAAACACTACCTTTTTCTGTATAATGGTTTCTGTTGAATAGTTATCTAGGTAATTTCTGCTAGGAAAATGGAAGGTATGAAAAATGAATCATACAAGTTCAATCAGAACTAAGGACTCAAGAGATCAGAAATTGTGATGATCTGATGGGAACCAAAGACATTCTCTTTAACCCTTAGGATACTGGAGGTTTTTTCATTTTTGCGATTTAAGTTTTCTTCCCTATCTTCCTTGAGCCATAACTTTTTTTATTTTTCCATTCACATAGCTGTATGAGGACTTATTTTTTTAAATGCCATCATTTAATAAAGCATACAATGTAGTGGGAAGCAGGAAAAAAAATTCTAAATGGGGTGAAATTGAAAAAAGATGCAATTACTCCATCGTTTTATGGATTGTGTTCCATTTGCGGCAAAACTTACCTGTGCTCTTCATTCTCTGGATTAGTACAATTACAGCAATACCACATATGTATAGATTTTTTATGTCTAAATAGTGTCAAAATAAATGTAAAGTTTGAGAATTTTTTTTTAAATCACCATATTCTGACCCCCATAACTTTTTATAGTTACAGTATATGCCCTGAGCTGTGTGGGGCTCCTTTTTATGCAGGACAATCTGTAGCTCTTATTGATACCATTTTGAAGTGTGAGTGACTTTTTGATCACATTTTATTACATTTTTGGGGGTAAGAGAAGCGGTGAAAAATGGCAAATTGACCATTTTGACCCGTTTTTCCATTACGCCATTCACCATATTGTAAAAATATTTTTATATTTTAATAGTATGGGCATTTTTGGTCATGATGATACCCATGATGTTTATTTTTTGTTATTTATGTATTTATTTTTTTGTTCTACAGAAAGGAGGGGGTGATTTAAACTTTTTTTTTAAATATATATATTTTTTAAGGTTTTTTTTTAAACTTTTTTATGATTTTGAAGCTCATATATGAGCCTACAAAATCCAATTGTTTATAAAAAATTCTGAACAATCATGGATTTTTTACATCCATTAATTGTTCAGAATTGCTAATTTCTTATGTTGGCCTGCCACCTGCTGGCCAAAATAAGAATTGCAGCTTTAACGCCCTGGGTCTTCAGAGAGACCCAGCACATTATAATCAGTAACCGTCATCCTCATTCGCTGCAGAGGCAGAAGCGAGAGCATCTAAAGGCTTTAATTACCGTGATGGGCATTAATGCAAACAGCAGAGACCCACCGGCCATAATGCCTGCTGCACGCGCGAGCGGGTGCCATGTTTGCACAACGCTCCAGCACCGTACATGTACGGCTCTGGTAGCGAAGGGGTTGAATAAAAATAGATGTATACGTTAAACATAATAAAAAATTGTAACCGCTATTTTGCTGTCATCCGCAGATACAATTTATTTGTAAAATGAAGTTCAATAAAAAGTGATTGTGGAACGACCATACATGATTTTCATGGTCTCCAATGTTATCCTTTGAAATCAGTGCAAAAAAGCACTAGCTGAAATGCATGAATATCACCTTAAGTGGTTGTAGTCAGGGGTGTAACGACCAGGCCCGGCGGCAGGAGGGGGCCCGCTGCATTCACATGTAATGGGGCCCAACACTGTCACTGTACTTCATGTCAGGCCCCGTCAGAGCACTTATCTCAGCTGCATCACATATGATTGGTCCAGAATATATAAGGCCTCAGCCCTGCCCTACTAGTACTATTCATAAATGAATCGGGTGGGTGGAGCATGTCTAACATTGGTCAGGCTCCGCCCACCCACTTTATTTGTGAATAGTACTAGTAGGGCAGTGCTGGGGTCTGATAGATTCATAACTGACTGCATGTGATGCAACTGAGATGTGGGCAGCAGGGGACATTACTGGGGGCAGTGGAAGGACATTACTGGGAGCAGTGGGAAGACACTACTGGGGGCACTATAGGGACTCAGAGGGTTCTTTCTCCACAATGCACATTTCAGGCCATACTCCCTGTACTCTCTCTTCCATTCCCCTCTTTGGAGGCTCAAACCATCTGACTCTTCTAATATTTCTTCCTTTGAGTGGCTGTTGTCTTTTGTTCCCCAGACTCACCCCATCTGTTCCTGGATCGCTTTACTGTATGGGTTCCTCATTTTTTATTGTCTGAATTACCAACTCTTATTATGAGTGATTTTAACATCCCCATTGATGATCCAATCTCCTCATCAACCTCTAACTCTTCTACCTTTGCAGAAGGGCATGTTTTGTATGGTAAGAGTGGCTGAAGTGCATGTACCAGTTTCCTTGACATTTTCAAGACATCTTGCAGTTGGGTGGAAGACTTCACGAACCAGGTGACAAACAGATTGAGGATGTGCGCCATGTAGGGCGCATGGGTAAGCCCTCCCTGACACAGCGCAGATAGAATGTTCTTCCTGTTATTGGTGACCATGGTTCCTATCTTCAGTTGGCAAGGAGACGACCAGGATTCGATTTCTTGGTTGATGATGTGGGGCCGTTCCTCCATAGTGTGACTCTGTTCGCCCAGGCTGACCAAGTGCTGTGCTTTGCATAGGTGGTATGCTGGATGACCACTCTGAATTGTGCCTACAGTGGAGGCTGATGACAAGGTAGAAGATGAGGAGGCAGAGGAGGACATTGGCACAGAAATCCCGCAATTACAACTCGGAGGCGGCATTGCCACCTGGCCAAGTTACTGGTGTGCCTGGGCCGGTAAGTGGGCTGTAAAGGACATATGTTGTCATAGTTACAACTCCACACATCAGTGCTGCCATGCTTGAATCTGGTCGAGAAGATGCACAGAGATTCAGGCAGTGTTGAAAGCCAAAGGTGGATTTACAAAATACTAACAAACTAAAACAAACTGCTAAACTAATCTATGTAATATGCTGCATATTTGCAAGTCCAATTCATGTATGAGATAGCCAAGATGATTGTATATAAAATGATGGTAGGCTTATGTTCTAAGCTGCAGTGGATGGTGAGATAAGGAGTCTGAAATTCAAAAGTTCAAAACATTTTTACATTTTTGCTCGTCAGTGAACATCATCATCCACTACTGTCTGCTCGTCATTTATGTCACCCTCGCCAGTCTCATGTCCACGTCCCTGACCGCTCACATACTCCCACTTGACTGTCATCATCGCTAGTTGCACGACTAACGGAGGATGCAGGGGACCTTGCCTCCAAGCCTGTACTGGCCTGTAGTTGCTGACTGAAGTGAAAAGTGGTGCAGTGCTGGCAGCATGCAATACTTCCCGAGAAGAAGAAACAGCAAAAGAAAGAGGCAGGTGCAGGATAGTTGAGGGCACAGAGGTTGTAACTAAACCTTGCCAACTAAGTGTGGTGTCAGAGGAACCCACTGATTCCTGGCTGTGTGTATCTGTTGTCACCTGAGATAATGTTGAAGAGTGAGTCAACCATTCCAGTAGAGCTGGATTGTTGGTTAGCAATGGATGACGCAGGATGACAATGACAGCTCTGGCCTGTTGCTGCGACTGCTGCTACCACCACCCCTTCTTCTGCTGCTACTTGTGCCGACTAAAGCAATATTTTTGCCATTGCCATTCCTTTTGAGGACCCAGGCAACTGTCTGTTGGCCACAGTGTACAGTAACTGAATCAGTAATGTAACAGATGAAGTATGAATGGTGCAGCACATAGACTAGAAAAAACACCTATATATTACACTCACTCTTTACAATGATTCAGATGCACAGTACATCTATGTATAACTGAACAGATTTATTATTAATGGAGCAGCAGATGAACTGGGTACACACACCTATATATTAAACCGGCTGTTGAGACTAAGTCTGATGCACAGTCAGCCTATGTGTAACATAACAGATTAAGAATGAATGACACAGCATTGGAACAAGAAGCACAGGGCAATTAAACAGAGCCTGCACTCTGAAGTCTCCCTATGCTCTCCCTACGATAGCCATACACTGTCCCTATCCAATATTATACAATTAAAAGATTGCTAAAACACTGTCCCTAGCACTTGCCATGTCTCTCATCATGCTCAGTTCACAGTAAAATCGGATTAGGCTTTTTATAGGGCTGTGACATTACAGGGATTGGCTAGCTGCATCGTGTTCCCATGCTTCTTACTATCACTTTGTAACACATGTAGATCGAATTCATTTTGTTTCACTTCAATTTGCTTAACACTAATCATGCCCTCTCTCTATCTGAAACTGATTCTCTCAAAAACAGAACTTCTTGTCTTTCCCCCAGCTACTATCCTACCTAAACCTGATATTTTAATTCAGTCTGTGCTACTATTATAATTCCTGGGCAGCATGCCTGCTGTCTTCAGGTTATGTTTGACTCAGATCTTTCCTTTGCTTCCCATATTCAGTTACTGGCATACTCTTGTCCTCTATACCTCAAGAACATCTCCAGAATCCTACCTTTTCTCAAGGTGGAAACAGCCTAAATGGAAAATACTAAACATTCTTTTGTGAGACAATTAATACAATTAAGACAGTGAGCTGTACCCATGCAGATTTTACAGTCTCTTCTCCCTGCTCAGAGTGTCAGCACTTTAGGAGATTTTTGTGAAGGTCCTACATTATTCCCCTTTTCTCAGATTATGCATACTTTTACCATTGACAAAAGGGACTTTTATAAGTAGCTCCAGTTGAGTCTTTTATTGCAATCGATTCGACTGCCACCTGATCCTCCTTTAACCCCTTTTGAAGGCTTTTTTTTTCCAATCCTACACTACTGAAGAAAGGGTTTTCTAAACGCTATCAGTCAATACAAATGCTCCAGATTCCCTGCCTTTCCAGTCTAAATGGGAACTAGATTTGAAACGCTCCTTTACTTTGGAGCAATGATGTTACGTATTCTCGCTTAATATTGCCACCATTAAATGTATTAATCATTTGGAAGCTTCAAGGAAGCCACTATACACGTGGTAAAAACATATAGGTTGGCCAAAATATATCTGCAGACATTTGCACCATGTTGGTGATGTGCTACAGATATTGGTACACTAATGCACAGACAGTGTGGTGATATTGCACTGGCTTGGAGACCTTCTGGAGTAAAATTGCTAAAGTACTGCGGCATGTCATTGGGAGATCAAAACCTTGGAGCTTTGAGGTGGCTTTGCTATCATTAGAGTTGGATGAGTTACTTATATCTGATGTGACCATCACATCCCACATTCTTTCAGTGGCTAGGATGCTGGTATCGAAATATTGCAAATTTACCACTTTACCGATATTTTAAGAAATAGTTACTAGTGTGCAATACAATTGTACTATGGAATGTCTTATTGCCAACAGATAAACAAATCGAAGTGGAATACCTTTATGGGATCAAATTATTTAGGCTGATGCACTTTCTTCCGCCTATTTTATGATTTTTCTTTGGATGATACTGGCACTCCGACCAGCTACAGTATATATTTTAAGGTCTGAAGATATACCATTCCTACTCTTGTATTTTTACTAGGCATATTATTTTTATGCTCATACTGTTTTTCTTTTTTATTGTTTTAATCGTATATGTTCTAAAACTCAATAAAAATTAAGTTAAGGAAACGGCCAAAACTCTTGTTGCTTTGATTCATTCTCGTCTTGACTACTTATTACTAATCGGTCTTCCACTCACTAAACTATCTCCCATTCAGTCTGTCCTAAATGCAGAAGGTATAAAATAAAGAGAAAAGAGAAAGAACAGCGCCCCATGTGCGGTATTGCCTGGGTGATGGCAGATAGATATTAAATAATCTGCTTACCGAATGCTGTTGTGAGGAGTCACAACAGCTATAATCACTTTGCTGGTATTTTCCCCCACCAGCGTCAGGGTCTTGCTGTGCTGCTGCCTCAGGTTTCTTCCTATCCCTCCAGGGATATTAGGACAACGTGCAGAGAAGATCAAAAAGGTTTTGAAACCAGTAGTACGGCGCTGCCAGCATATAAAAACTTCTTTAGGAAAGTAGAAGATTTAATTTATTGCAACTCAGTCAACGCGTTTCAAGGGAGGAGCGCCCTCTTCATCAGGACAATACAGCATTAAAACCTTATGTCAGTACAGACTATTTAAACACAATTGGAAAAGGGGGTGATTTATTAACCTATTTCAGGCGCAGATTGCAGCGCAAATTGTTTTAGGCATAGAAAATAGTTTAGATGTAAGCTAGCTGGGAAGCTGGCTTACATTTACTGTAGAAGCAGCGCTGGATGTGCTAAAGTTATGTAGAGGCCAGTACCTCTACATAACTTTGGTGATCCACCACCAGCGCAGGGGCTTTATTAAGTGGGGTTAATTAAATGACCCCCTTAATATTTTGGTGGGGTTTTTAAAACTTTTTATTTACATTTTATTTAATAACTATTAGCCACCTAAGGCCCCTTTTACACGAGTTTTCCGCACGGGTGCCATGCGTGAAGTGAACGCATAGCACCCGGACTGAATCCTGACCCATTCATTTCAATTGGTCTGTGCACATGAGCGTTGTTTTTCACGCATTAGTTCTGTGTTGCGTAAAAATGGCAGCATGTTCTATATTCTGCATTTTCACGCAGCTCTGGTCCCATAGAACTGAATAGGGCTTCAGTGAAAAACGCATTGCATCCAGATGCAGTCCGGTTGCAATGTGTTTTTCACTGATGGTTGCTAGCGGTTTTTTTTCATGCGCGTGAAAAAAACATCAAAACTGATTGCACCCGCACCAAAAAAACTGAAACACTGAATGCAATTACAGAAAAACACTGAATGAACTTGCTTGTGAAATCGTGTGAGTTTCATTGAACACATCCTGACACAATCCGTATTGTTCATGTGAAAAAGGCCTTAGGGGGCTAGGATTTTATACTCTCCCTGCAGCCCTGTGTTTTGTGCAGACAGCAGCAGGGAGCTTACCATGGCAGCCAAGGCTTCAGTAGCATCCTGGTTGCCATGGTAACTGATTGGAGCTCCACAATTTCACTGCTGGGGCTCCAGTTGTAAGCTGCCACTACCACTAATGAAACTACTTCAGGGTGGGGGACCCTGTGGCCACTACATCACCAATCAATATAATACTGAGGAATATAATATAATGAATATAATTTAATTGATTGGGTTCAGCGAGATCACCGTTCCCTGTCATTGAGGCCAATCACACAGCTGGCACCAGCCACACCGCCATGTAGCCTAGTATTGGAAAACAGCAAATCCCGGTATCGTATTGTTCTAGGTGCAAAAGTACTGATTGTCGAAAGCTCTATACCCGGTACAACCCTACTTGCTTACCCTGCACTTTCTTCCAGTCAGCAGATTGCAGAGTACACTAGTACTTGTTTTACCATGAATTCTGAGATCCAGGAATAACATAAAATAAGATTAACACAGTCTAAAGGAGCATTTAGACATGCTGCCCAGCAGCATATTGTCAGAAAGGAAAGGTTCCTTCCCGACAGTCGGCTGCATGTTCAGTGGTGGAAACTACTGCATTTCCGTGCAGTGATCACCTCCACAGTATGAGAATGAGCGGTTGCTATTGCGATCGCTTGTCCTCATATAGCTGCATTGTTTCTGGGCAGCAAATGATAATTTAGATGCCTACATGAACGACAGGATACTTTGATGAACCTGAGTGTTTCACTTGTTCATTGGGTGATCCGCAGCACCTTTACACAGGCAGATTGTCAGAAACAAATGTTTGCAGGAATGTCCGAGAGTGGTTAACTCGCATGTCCTGGAATATGGTCTGGTGGTCATCTGAAACAGATTTTGTATATATTAACTAACTATACCTAACTCACTACATTTCCAGGAATATTATTACATTAAAAGGTAATATAATTAAAGGGAAAAGAACCAATTTGGTTACTGTACTGTTTAGTCCCATTAGGGGACTTTAACATGCAATCCTCTGATAGTGTATTCAATTGATTGAAATGGTATATGATTGCAGTCTATGCGATTTTTAATGCCTGTTACATCCTGCTGCAGGCAGGGTTAACAGGCAGTTTGCTGTGGCAGGCCTGGGAGCCCTCACAAGGCACACAGCTACCATAGCAACCTATAGTAACCCAAAACTTTGCTGTAGTACACTGCCTCCTTCTGTCTCACCTCTAAGATGTCATAGTTATTATTGATCACAAAAATTGAGGGGTTAAAAGACCAGGATTGTAGTTATTGTACCATACATTCCTGGGTCCTTTCTAGGTCCCTAGGACTGACTGCAGAGGGTTTACCCAGCATCAAATCAAATCACTTAAAATAAATTGGCAGAGCAAATACCCTTTGATCATGTTGCAGTCACTGACTGTGGCAATAAAAAGGTTAACAGCTGGGATTGGCGCTACCTCCAATCCTGACTGTAGTACAAAAGGCTGCTCTAAAAACCAGAACTGTTAGTAAGGTTGTTCACAGAAAAGCTCTGCTCCCTCTAAAGCAGCAACGACAAAAGACACAGGGTGGTCAGTAAGGCTTTAAAGTAAAAAAAACAACAACTGTTGAGGAAAACTTAAATGCCACTTACACAAAAGGAAAAAAACATACAAAATGTGCTCCTTCAAACCCAAAGGCATTGCTAGGGTTTTAAAGAGCTTCTGCCAGCATCATGAACAAGCATACTGCCTGGTAGACATGCTGATTAAAACAATGCCATGCAATGACAAATCTAGGACACAGCTCTCAACACTCTCCCCCTCCCTTGATTGACAGGGCTAGACATCAGCATGCTGAGAGCAGGGCTGTGCCTAGAGCTGTCATAGCATGTAGTTATTATATACACTACTTCCTATATCCTTACCATCTTGAGAATAGAGGTTTTCTATGCTTAGAAAGATAATACATATTACTGTTTTTTTCACAGGCACAATATATGATTATAAAGATACCAGTAATCTGTATTAGCTTTCTAAGTATAGAAAGTATTATGATATGGCTAAAGCCTGGAAGTAAATGGTCAGCCTTGCATGTAGATGTCCCAGATTCATGTCCTGGGAGAGACTTCTAGATTGTTTAGTTATTTTTTTCTCCCTCATTTAACCCATAATAAAAGGCTATATTTCACACAGTGGTTTTTGTTCAGCCAAATCCTGGCATTCTCTGCTGGATCAGCTGGCTGCAGAAGTGAAAGTAGCCTAAGCCAGCCTTACATCTGCAACTAGCTCTTTCAGGACAAAAGCCCTTTGTCAGAGCAAAGCAGAAAGAATTAACTTTTTTAGTTAAGAGGCCCTGGCGGGACCTGTGGCTGGGTGCTGTATATGAAAATTACACCCAGCCAGAGGTCCCGTCTGGTTGCATCAGATAGGCTTAGGAAAGCTAATTTGAATACCTTTCCCAGAAACCCAGAGGGACACTGTCTGGCCTACAATACCCCACACAAGTACTACACATACTAGGTGCCCTCCATGATAAGAAAGAGTACCCCCCAGACAATATACACTCACCGGCCACTTTATTAGGTACACCATGCTAGTAACGGGTTGGACCCCCTTTTGCCTTCAGAACTGCCTCAATTCTTCGTGGCATAGATTCAACAAGGTGCTGGAAGCATTCCTCAGAGATTTTGGTCCATATTGACATGATGGCATCACACAGTTGCCGCAGATTTGTCGGCTGCACATCCATGATGCGAATCTCCCGTTCCACCACATCCCAAAGATGCTCTATTGGATTGAGATCTGGTGACTGTGGAGGCCATTTGAGTACAGTGAACTCATTGTCATGTTCAAGAAACCAGTCTGAGATGATTCCAGCTTTATGACATGGCGCATTATCCTGCTGAAAGTAGCCATCAGATGTTGGGTACATTGTGGTCATAAAGGGATGGACATGGTCAGCAACAATACTCAGGTAAGCTGTGGCGTTGCAACGATGCTCAATTGGTACCAAGGGGCCCAAAGAGTGCCAAGAAAATATTCCCCACACCATGACACCACCACCACCAGCTTGAACCGTTGATACAAGGCAGGATGGATCCATGGATCCCTTCATGTTTTTGACGCCAAATTCTGACCCTACCATCCGAATGTCGCAGCAGAAATCGAGACTCATCAGACCAGGCAACGTTTTTCCAATCTTCTACTGTCCAATTTCGATGAGCTTGTGCAAATTGTAGCCTCAGTTTCCTGTTCTTAGCTGAAAGGAGTGGCACCCGGTGTGGTCTTCTGCTGCTGTAGCCCATCTGCCTCAAAGTTCGACGTACTGTGCGTTCAGAGATGCTCTTCTGCCTACCTTGGTTGTAACGGGTGGCAATTTGAGTCACTGTTGCCTTTCTATCAGCTCGAACCAGTCTGCCCATTCTCCTCTGACATCAACAAGGCATTTCCGCCCACAGAACTGCCACTCACTGGATGTTTTTTCTTTTTCGGACCATTCTCTGTAAACCCTAGAGATGGTTGTGCGTGAAAATCCCAGTAGATCAGCAGTTTCTGAAATACTCAGACCAGCCCTTCTGGCACCAACAACCATGCCACGTTCAAAGGCACTCAAATCACCTTTCTTCCCCATACTGATGCTCGGTTTGAACTGCAGGAGATTGTCTTGACCATGTCTACATGCCTAAATGCACTGAGTTGCCGCCACGTGATTGGCTGATTAGAAATTAAGTGTTAACGAGCAGTTGGACAGGTGTACCTAATAAAGTGGCCGGTGAGTGTATATATTTTAGAGATGAGCGAATCTATTCGCCGCTTTGTAGATTCGTATCGAATCTTGGGATTTTTCAGCTGTGAAGCGAATCCGAATATTAGGTGATTCGCTTCGCTTTTGTACGCATTCGCTACGTAGTGTGTCCTATAAATTATGCGCTATTCTACGTATAATTTAGTTACTCTATATGCTGTTGCGTACGAATTCAATTCAGCGATGCAGACTTTTCCTTGGTAGTTCCGCCCCTTTCTCCAGCGCGGGAGGATGACGAGGCAACTCAGGAAATTAAGTTGCGCATTTGTGCGCCTCATCCCTTTTTCCCCCTTTTCAGGTTATTTGGGGAGCCCCTTGAAAGAGGGTTTTTTAAGGAACCTTTGCTGCTTTTTTTTAACCATTTGGATTACAATTTTACCTATGTGGATTACAAATTGCGACTGAGTTTGGGACTCTGCTCCAGTTCTATGACAAGCGTCAGAAGAAAAGAGACTTAAACGTGTCCGTGAGCATACTAGGTAGGTGATATTTAACATTTTTATATTATACTTATAATAATGTATTTGCAATTTACCATATATATGTCTCGAATATTCACTCTGCCTCTGAGGAGTGCACGCCGCGGCCTCTCCTTATACGTGCCTGCGTATTACGTAATCGCTTAGACAATAGTACGCAGAGATTCGTAAGCTATTTGTACGCTCATGCGTACGTCTTCTAAGAAGTTGCGTACATTTTGTAAATGAACGTTCGTTATTAGTGAGCGAATGTTCGCTAATAGCACATAATAACGTATATTTTGTACGCAAATACAACGACTCTATTCGTCGAATATACGAATTTTAGGAAAAGTTCAGCGAATGTTCGGCGAATAATTTTTTTAATGATTCGCTCATCTCTAATATATATATATATATATATATATAGTGCCTTGCGAAAGTATTCGGCCCCCTGGAACTTTTCAACCTTTTGCCACATTTCAGGCTTCAAACAAAAAGATATAACATTTTAAATTTTTGGTGAAGAATCAACAACAAGTGGGTCACAATTGTGAAGTGGAACAAAATTTATTGGATCATTTAAACTTTTTTGTAATAGTAAAACTGAAAAGTGGGGCGTACAAAATTATTCGCCCCCTTGCATTAATACTTTGTTGCACCACCTTTTGCTGCCATTACAGCTGAAAGTCGCTTGGGGTATGTCTCTATCAGTTTTGCATATCTAGAGACTGAAATTCTTGCCCATTCTTCCTTGCAAAACAGCTCGAGCTCTTTGAGGTTGGATAGAGAGCGTTTGTGAACAGCAGTTTTCAGCTCTTTCCACATATTGTCAATTGGATTCAGGTCTGGACTTTGACTTGGCCATTCTAAGACCTGGATACCTTTATTTTTGAACCATTCCATTGTAGATTTTGCTTTATGTTTGGGATCATTGTCTTGTTGGAAAATAAATCTCCGTCCTAGTCTCAGGTCTTTTGCAGACTCCAACAGGTTTTCATCCAGAATGGTCCTGTATTTGGCTCCATCCATCTTCCCATCAATTTTAACCATCTTCCCTGTCCCTGCTGATGAAAAGCAGGCCCAAACCATGATGCTGCCACCACCATGTTTGACAGTGGGGATGGTGTGTTCAGGGTGATGAGCTGTGTTGCTTTTATGCCAAACATATCGTTTTGCATTGTTTCCAAAAAGTTGGATTTTGGTTTCACCTGACCAGAGCACCTTCTTCCACATGTTTGGTGTGTCTCCCAGGTGGCTTGTGGCAAACTGTAAACGGGACTTTTTATGGATATCTTTGAGAAATGGCTTTCTTCTTGCCACTCTTCCATAAATGCCAGATTTGTCAAGTGTTCGACTGATTGTTGTCCTATAGACAGACTCTCCCACCTCAGCTGTAGATCTCTGCAGTTCATCCAGAGTGGTCATGGGCCTCTTGGCTGCATCTCTGATCAGTCTTCTCCTTGTTTGAGATGAAAGTTTAGAGGGACGGTCGGGTCTTGGTAGATTTGCAGTGGTCTGATACTCCTTCCATTTCAATATGATCGCTTGCACAGTGCTCCTTGGGATGTCTAAAGCTTGGGAATTTTTTTGGTATCCAAATCCAGCTTTAAACTTTTCCACAACAGTATCACGGACCTGCCTGGTGTGTTCCTTGGTCTTCATGATGCTCTCTGTACTTTAAACAGAACCCTGAGATTATCACAGAGCAGGTGCATTTATACGGAGACTTGATTACACACAGGTGGGTTCTATTTATCTTCATCAGTGATTTAGGACAGCATTGGATCATTCAGAGATCCTCAATGAACTTCTGGAGTGAGTTTTCTGAACTGAAAGTAAATGGGCCGAATAATTTTGCACGCCCAACTTTTCAGTTTTATTATTATAAAAAAAGTTTAAAATGATCCAATAAATTTCGTTCCACTTCACAATTGTGACCCACTTGTTGTTGATTCTTCACCAAAAATTTAAAATGTTATATCTTTTTGTTTGACGCCTGAAATGTGGCAAAAGGTTGAAAAGTTCCAGGGGGCCGAATACTTTCGCAAGGCACTGTATATTTATGTATTGAATAAAACATGTTGTTTTGTATGCATACCTTTGTGTGGCTGCCCTTTATTGTATGCCAGCTGTTCTGTTTGTACAATAAGTGATATTTCGTCATACCGGGCTTGACATTTTCTGGTTTGTGATGCCTGCCTGTTCTACTATCAGCAATCCTTTTTCTAAACAAGTGTATGAATCGTTTTTTTGCCATTTTTCCTCTACAGAGAATGAGATATAAAGAATACCAGAAGAAAACACCACTAGCTTCAACATGTTGAGTTTTTAAAAAACAACAAAAACGGCAGTAGCAAAAAAACACTTGTGATTCCTGTGTTGTGTGCAAAAATACACACAAATGCCCTTAAAAACCTATGAATGAACCTACGCTAAAACATGACAAAAAGACATATTAAAAACAATTAACAGGTAGAGCACATGAAAGACATGATTCAATGCAATCAAAATGATGCTTAACCACTTCCAGATCGGGCCATTTGCTCTCTTCCTGACCAGGCCTAATTTTGCAAATCTGACGTGTCACTTTATGTGGTAATAACTTTGGAACGCCTTTACTTATCCAAGCCATTCAGAGATTGTTTTCTCGTGACACATTGTACATCATGTTAATGGTAAGTTTCAATGTCAATGTTTTACCTTTATTTATAAAAAAAAATCCAAATGTTACTGAAAATTTGAAGAAATTCATAGTTTTCTAAATTTGAATCTCTCTGCTTTTAAGACAGATAGTGATACCTCATAAAATACTTATTAACATTCATCATATGTCTATGTTGGCATCATATTGGTAATGTAATTTTATTTAAAAAAAAAAAAAAAGTTAAAAGGTTTAGAATTTTAGAGGCAATTTTTGACATTTTCAAGAAAATTTCCAAAATCAACTTTTTTAAGGACCAGTTCAGTTCTGAAGTCACTTTGAGGAGCTCACATAATAAAAACCACCCACAAATGACACCATTTTAGAAACTACACCCCTCAAACTATTAAAAACTGGTTTTAGAAATGTTAACCCTTTAAAGGGGTATTCTCATCTTAGACAATGGGGTCATATCGCTTGGATATGCCCCCATTGTCTTATAGGTGCGGGTCCCACCTATATCGAGATCGGAGGGGGGAGTGCTGCGCCTGGAAGACCCCAGATGTCCCGGGGTTTGGCCACCACCAGGCGCAGCTCCCCCGCTGCTCCCATACAAATGAGTGGGAGCGTACCGCACATGTGCTGCCCCCGCTCCCATTCATTTCTATGTAGCCAACGGAAATAGCTATTTTCGCCAGCCCCATTGAAATGAATAGAGGGCGGCTGCACAGTGCGCCCTCCTTTACTTTGGGGGCTCCGATCTCGATATAGGTGCAAGCCCCAGCGGTGGGACCCGCACGTATAAGACAATGGGGGCATATCCTAGCGATATGCCCCCATTGTTTAAGATGAGAATAACCCTTATTCCACAGGAATTAAAGCAAAATGGAGGTGAAATTTCAAAATGTAACTTTTTTTTTTCAGATTTTGCATTTTAATCAATTTTTTAATGTAACACATCAAGGGTTAACAACAAAACAAGCCTCAATATTTATTACCCTGATTCTGCAGTTTGTAGAAACACCCCATATGTGGACATAAACCGCTGTATGGGCATACGACAGGGCTCTGAAGGCACGGGGCGCCATATGGTTTTTGGAGGGCAGATTTTGCTGGAATGGTCTTTAGGTGCCATGTTGCATTTGAAGAGACCCTGAGGTACTCCAACAGTGAAAACCCCCAAAAAGTGCCCACATTTTGTAAACTACACCACACAAGGAATTTTTAAGGGGTGTAGTGAGCACTTGACCCAACAGGCGTTTCACAGAATTTATAATACTTGACTGTGAAAATGAAAAATTAATTAATTTTTTTTTTTTACAAGAAAATGGTGTGTTAGGGCCAAACTTTTCTTTTTCACAAAGGATAACATGAGAATATCCTCCCGCAATTTGCTACCCATTTTCTCCTGAATACAGTAACACCCTAAGGCCTCTTTCACACGGGTGTCACGGATTCAGTCCGGATGTGTTCCGGAAAATCCGCACGCATCCACATGCAATCGCAGTCAGTTTTGACTGCGATTGCGTACGTTCGTTCACTTTTTTCTGCGCGGGTGCGAAGCGTTTTGATGCGTTTTTCACGCGCGTGATAAAAAACTGAATGTTTGCAAACAACATCTCTTAGCAACCATCAGTGAATCACGCATTGCATCCGCACTTGTGTTATTCATGCAGCCCCATTCACTTCAATGGGGCCAGGGCTGCGTGAAAAACGCAGAATATAGAACATGCTGCGATTTTCACGCAACGGCGAACTGATGCGTGAAAAACATCGCTCATGTGAAAAGCCCCATTGAAATGAATGGGTCAGGATTCAGTGCGGGTACAATGCGTTCGCATCACGCATTGCACCCGCGCGGAAATCTCGCCCGTGTAAAAAAGGGGCCTAACTGTGGTCATAAATTGTTACACCAGGGCTCATGAGGGAAGGAGCAGCATCTGGATTTTCTAACATAGAATTTTTTGACATGGTTTTTAAGAGCAATAACTTTTTAATTTTTTGTTGACTGAGCTACTTGCAGGCATACTTTTTGCACTACAGTTTTTATTGCCACCATTTTGGGCTACATTTGGCTTTCTGATCGCTTTTTAGCTCATTTTTTTTGGAGGTGAAGTCACAAAAAAAGCTGTTTGGTGTCATTTTTCTCTCTCTATATATGGTCATTACTAGAGATGAGCGAACATGCTCATCCGAGCTTGATGCTAGTTCGAGCATTAGGGTATTCGCATATGCTCGCTACTCGGACGAGCATATCGCGATCCTCGAGGAAATGGCATCTTTCTCTTCCGGCATGTTAGGCGCCTTTTCTCAGCCAATCAACATGCAGGAGAGTCTTTGGTACGTCCTAGCATCACATGGGGCCCCTACAAGTCGATAGCAGGAATTGGCTGGCCAGATCAGATGACCTGGGAATATAAGAATCTGGTCGCGCGCTGCTCGCGTCAGACGCCGCCTGCATGAGATTAGGGATAGAGCTGCTGTCTGTCAGGGAGAGTGTTAGGGCCTGAATTTAGATGTTGATTAGGCAGGAATCACCCACAAAGAACCCAACAGCCCTTCTAAGGGCTACAAGCACCTTTTTTTTGGCCTCCTCCTGGCTGCTGGCTGGGACTTGTAGTGCAGCTACCGCCATCTTGGCTGCACACTGTACACAGTGACTGGTGGCAGAAGGGACAGCACGTGGTCCACACAGACCCAAAAGAAATTGCCCAAAGTCCTCTCAGTACTCATTTTTGCTGCTGCTGCTGTACCTTGGCTTACTGGGATCTGTAGTGCAGTCTAGGGAATACGTTTTTTCTCTCATAGAAATGAGAGAAAAAACGTATTCCCTAGACTGCACTACAGATCCCAGTAAGCCAAGGTACAGCAGCAAAAAATACACTACAGTCCAGTGAACAATTATGTAGTGTACTGTACAGTAGCGTCAGTCTAGGGAATACGTTTTTCTCTCATTTCTATACACTACTGTCCAGTGAACAATTATGTAGTGTACTGTACAGTAGTGTCAGTCTAGGGAATACATTTTTCTCTCATTTCTATACACTACAGTCCAGTGAACAATTATGTAGTGTACTGTACAGTAGCGTCAGTCTAGGGAATACGTTTTTCTCTCATTTCTATACACTACAGTCCAGTGAACAATTATGTAGTGTACTGTACAGTAGCGTCAGTCTAGGGAATATGTTTTTTCTCTCATTTCTATACACTACAGTCCAGTGAACAATTATGTAGTGTACTGTACAGTAGCGTCAGTCTAGGGAATACGTTTTTTATATCATTTCTATACACTACAGTCCAGTGAACAATTATGTAGTGTACTGTACAGTAGCGTCAGTCTAGGGAATACGTTTTTTATATCATTTCTATACACTACAGTCCAGTGAACAATTATGTAGTGTGCTGTACAGTAGCGTCAGTCTAGGGAATACGTTTTTTTATATATCCTACAGTGCAGTGAAAAATTGAGTAGTTTGCGGTGCAATAGCCGCCGTCTAAAGACTACGTTTTTCCTCTCAGTCATATATACTACAGTGCAGTGTGAAATTGTGTCGTGTGCTGCACACTAGCCGGAGTGTAGAAAATATACATTTTTCCTCTCAATTATATATACTACAGTGCAGTGCAAAATTCTGTCGTGTGCTGCACACTAGCCGGAGTGTAGAAAATATACGTTTTTCCTCTCAGTTATATATTATACAGTGCAGTGAAAAATTCTGTCGTGTGCTGCACACTAGCCGGAGTGTAGAAAATATACGTTTTTCCTCTCAGTCATATATACTACAGTGTAGTGCAAAATTCTGTCGTGTGCTGAACACTAGCCGGAGTGTAGAAAATATATGTTTTGTCTCTCAGTTATATATTATACAGTGCAGTGAAAAATTCTGTTGTGTGCTGCACACTAGCCGGAGTGTAGAAAATATACGTTTGTCCTCTCAGTTATATATTATACACTGCAGTGCAAAATTCTGTCGTTTGCTGCACACTAGCCGGAGTGTAGAAAATATACGTTTTTCCTCTCAGTTATATATTATACAGTGCAGTGCAAAATTCTGTCGTGTGCTGCACACTAGCCAGAGTGTAGAAAATATATACGTTTTTCCTCTCAGTTATATATTATACAGTGCAGTGCAAAATTCTGTCGTGTGCTGCACACTAGCCGGAGTGTAGAAAATATACGTTTTTTCTCTTAGTTATATATTATACAGTGCAGTGAAAAATTCTATCGTGTGCTGCACACTAGCCGGAGTGTAGAAAATATACGTTTTGTCTCTCAGTTATATATTATACAGTGCAAAATTCTGTCATGTGCTGCACACTAGCCAGAGTGTAGAAAATATACGTTTTTCCTCTCAGTCATATATACTACAGTGCAGTGCAAAATTCTGTCGTGTGCTGAACACTAGCCAGAGTGTAGAAAATATACGTTTTGTCTCAGTTATATATTATACAGTGCAAAATTCTGTCGTGTTATGCACACTAGCCAGAGTGTAGAAAATATACGTTTTTCCTCTCAGTCATATATACTACAGTGCAGTGCAAAATTCTGTCGTGTGCTGCACACTAGCCGGAGTGTAGAAAATATACGTTTTTCCTCTCAGTTATATATTATACAGTGCAGTGCAAAATTCTGTCGTGTGCTGCATACTAGCCGGAGTGTAGAAAATATACGTTTTTCCTCTCAGTTATATATCCTACAGTGCAGTGAAAAATTGAGTGGTTTGCGGTGCAATAGCCGCCGTCTAAAGACTACGTTTTTCCTCTCAGTCATATATACTACAGTGCAGTGCGAAATTGTGTCGTGTGCTGCACACTAGCCGGAGTGTAGAAAATATACGTTTTTCCTCTAAGTTATATATTATACAGTGTAGTGCAAAGTTATGTTGTTTGCTGCACACTAGCCAGAGTGTAGAAAATATATACGTTTTTCCTCTCAGTTATATATTATACAGTGCAGTGCAAAATTCTGTCGTGTGCTGCACACTAGCCGGAGTGTAGAAAATATTCTCTCAGTTATATATCATACATTGCAGTGAAAAATTGAGTGGTTTGCGGTACAATAGTCGCCGTCTAAAGACTACGTTTTTTCTCTCAGTTAAATATCATACAGTGCAGTGAACATACAAAATGTTAAACCCAAGAGCTAAGGGTTGAGGACGAGGGCGTGGGCGTTCAAGTAGTGTAGGGGGCAGAGGCCGTGGTCCTGGGCAGGGTGACACAGTACATGTTGATGAGGGAGCAGTGGAACGCCGCAGAGTTTCGCTCCTTAGCTTCATCTCGCAACTTACTGGTTCACGTGGTACACCACTATTGAAACCACAACAGTGCGAACTGGTGATGACGTGGATAGCGGACAATGCGTCCAGTAATTTATCCACCACGCAGTCTTCCACGCTGTCCACCCACGCTAGCCAAGGGAGTAGACGTCTGGCTCCTCCAGCTCAACCTCCTTCCCCCCAGCCTGCCCCCCCCACGGAAAGTATGGATTTAGATCAGGCATACTCACAGGACCTCTTTTCAGGACCCTACCCAGAGACACAAACCACTGCTCAACAGCAACCTGAGCAGTTGCTCTGTCCCGATGCCCAAAATTTCACAGTCTGTGGGTGATGTGGACTTAGTGCAAGTAGTGTGTGAAGAGGTGTCGGATGATGATGATGATGATGATGAGACACGGTTGTCAGACAGTGACGTTGTCAGGGCAGTAAGGCCGAGGGGGGAGCAGAGTGAGGAATCGGAGGAAGAGCTGGTGGGTGATGAGGTGACTGACCCGAGCTGGGTTTGTAATCCAACTCAAGACAGTGCTTCTGAGGGGGAGGCAAGTGCAGCACCAGAACAGGTTGGAAGAGGCAGTGGGGTGGCCAGAGGGAGAAGCAGGGCCAGAGCAGCTAGATCAGCAACTGTTTCACGGAGTCAAGCTCGCGTGCCGAGGCCTAGATGTTCGCAAGTCTGGAGGTTTTTTAAAGAAAGTGAGGATGACCGACGGACTGTGGTGTGCAACCTGTGCCACACCAGGATCAGCAGGGGAGCCACCACTACCAGCATGCTCAGGCATATGAGTGCTAAACACCCGACTCAGTGGAACCAAGGCCGTTCACCTCCTGTGGGTCACACCACTGCCCCTTCCCCTATGTCACATGCTGGCTCGGCGAGTCAACCAGGATGTCTGATATCTGTCAGGTGTTAAGCCACTTTGATGAGTTAATGCAGATGGTCAGCGGCGATGCCGCCATTATCAGCGTCACCATCCCGCTGCTTTGTCTTCTGAAAAAGTCACTGCTCAGTATGAAGTCAGAGGCTTTGCACTTGTCACAGGAGATGGGGGAAGAAGATACGAAGATACAGGATAGCCAGAACACCCTCAGGTCTGTTTCTCAGCAGGTATTGGAGGAGGAGGATGAGGAGGAGACTGTTGGCAAGACTGAAGAGGGTACCTATGTTCATTCCTTCTTATCTGTTGAGCGTGTATGCGCTGAAGAGGAGGAGTTGGAGGAGGAGGAGGAAATGGAGAGTCAGCCTACTGAGGAAAGGGAATTCTTGTGTGTTGGGACTCTTGCGCACATGGCTGACTTCATGTTAGGCTGCCTTTCCCGTGACCCTCGTGTTAAAAGTAGAGATGAGCGAGCACTAAAATGCTCGGGTGCTCGTTATTCGAGTCAAACTTTTCCCGATGCTCCGGTGCTCGTTTCGAGTAACGAACCCCATTGAAGTCAATGGGAGACTCGAGCATTTTTTGCAGGGGACCAAGGCTCTGCCTAGGGAAGGCTGGGTGGAAACCTCAGAAAATGATGGAAACACCACAGTAATGGACAGGAAACAGCAGGGGCAGCATGCATGGATACCTCTGAGGCTGCTTAATCCCACCATTACCCCAAATTCTCAGGCAACAGCCTGGTGGTTAACCTCATAGCAATTGTGCTCACCCAGACTAAGAAAGGCGAGGCAAATACCCATCACATGTTAGGGAAGCACCCAACTAGGTGCAACGAAGGTCCATCACCGCCTGCAGGTGACACCACTGCAGCTGACATCAAGTTTAGTATCTGTTCTTATCAGTTGCTGTGGCTGTTGGTGGTATAGTGGTGAGCATAGCTGCTTCCCAAGCAGTTGACCTGGGTTTGATTCCCATCTATCGCAGGAGGCAATTAAAAGAAGATCTAAAAAAAAAAAATCAGTACAATATCTAATACGTCCCCTACCCGGGTAAATTGTTTGGAGAGAGGGCCTGTAGGTGGGGGGAGGAGGTTTCGCTGGAAGAGCCAGAGGAGTGCCCCCTGGGCTAGCGTGTGTGGTGGTGAGAACAGCCGGATGGATTTAGAATGACGACGCAGGACCCCAACTTAAAAATTTATCATCAACCGGTACAGTCGTAAGTTATGAGATTGATCAAGTGTGGTATGTCTTCTATGTATACTACTCAGTTTAATACCGTATATGGCAGCTATCTGGAAAAATAGTTTGGATCGAGAGAAAGATAGGACAAAGACGTAAATTCTTTGGAGAGAGGGCCTGTAGGTGGGGGGGAAGGAGGTTTCGCTGGAAGAGCCAGAGGAGTGCCCCCTGGGCTAGCGTGTGTGGTGGTGACAACAGCCGGATGTAGTTAGAATGACGACGCAGGACCCCAACTTAAAAATTTAGCATCAACCGGTACAATTATCAATTATGAGCTCGATCAAGTGTGGCATGACTTTTAAATGGATATTGCATGTGGTCACGTACTCCCTGGAACCCCATAGTCACCCCTTCCCTGATGTGCTAGCCCAGAACATTCTCTGCCCCAATTCGCAAGACCTTTTGCTGTTTCCGTGTCCTGACAGTGGGGATTTACCAGTTTTGTCTGAGGAGGTGGTGGACAATGGCGAAACACAGGTGTCGGGGGGTGAGGTAGTTGTATGGGAAGCAAGTTACAGTGGGGACTCCTTGGGGAGACTTTCTCATGATGGGACAGATTCAACTTGGGTGGATCAGGCACAGGAACAGATCAATTTTTTTTGTGTTTATTTAACTTTTATTTATCAAAAATAACCAGAGATATTTATTCGTTATCTTCTCTGCGCAGTCTGCCGTTGGGGTTCGTCACTTTGATGGCGAGCTGTGCCGCTCTCTCCACAATGGTCTTTAGGTTCTTAGATGGAGACGTTGTCGGCGATTTCAGCACAGAAGGACTTGTTGCTCATCAACAGAACCTGGACCTCCTTGACATTGTGGACCAGGAATTTGCGGAACCCTGTTGGCAGCATGTGTTTGGTCTTCTACTTGCTAACGTATCCAATGTTGGGCAATATAGATTCGCAAGTAATATTATTTTTCACACCTATCCCAAAAATAATAATTTACGCAGTTTGCGCAAATAAAACTGGAAACTGGAATTGGAGAGAGGGCCTGTAGGTGGACCTCCGGAAAAATTGTTTGGAGAGAGGGCCTGTAGGTGGACCTCTGGAAAAATTGTTTGAATAGAGGGCCTGTAGGGGGCCCTCCTGAAAAATTGTGGAAAAAGAGTGCCAGTTGGACCTCTAAAAAATGGTGTTTTTTGGGTCAGCGTTAGGCAAAGACGATATGGAGGAGGAGTAGGAGGAGTAGAGAAGAGGAATCGGATACATAAGTAATGTTAATCTTTAGCTGCTTTCCCCCGGAGGAGATTTGAATTCCGGTGAAATCCAGGCTTTGTTCATTTTAATAAGCGTCAGCCTGTCAGCGCTGTCAGTTGACAGGCGTGTACGCTTATCGGTGATGACGCCACCAGCTGCACTGAATACCCGCTCTGACAGCACGCTAGCGGCAGGGCAGGCCAGCACCTCCAAGGCGTACAGCGCCAGTTCAGGCCACGTGTCCAGTTTTGAAATGTATGGAGCAGAGTGATCAGTCCGGATGTTGGTATGGTCAGCTAGGTACTCCCTCACCATCTTTCTGTACAGCTCCCCCCTACTCTGCCTAGACTGGGGACAGGTGACAGTGTCTTGCTGGGGTGACATAAAACTGGCAAAGGCCTTGGAGAGCGTTCCCCTGCCAGTGCTGGACAAGCTGCCTGCTCGCCTCCTCTCCCCCGCTACTTGGCCCACAGAACCATGCCCTCTGACGCTAGTGGCGTCAGATGGGAAGAATTGTTTCAGCTTGTGCACCAGGGCCTGTTGATATCTATTCACTCTCATACTCCTTTCCTCTGCAGGGTTGAGAGTGGAAAGGTTCTGCTTATACCGTGGGTCCAGGAGAGTGAACACCCAGTAATGTTTGAAAAAATTCTTCTAACGCGAGGGTCATGGGATAGGCAGCCTAACATGAAGTCTGCCATGTGCGCCAGAGTCCCAACACGCAAGAATTCCCTCTCCTCACTGGCCTGACTCTCCATTTCCTCCTCCTCCTCCTCCTCCTCCTCCAAGTCCTCCTCTTCAGCCCATACACGCTCAAGAGTTAAGGACTGAGCACTGGTACCCTCTACTGTCTCGCCGACATTCTTCCTCCTCATCCTCATCCCCCTCCTCCGATACGCGCTGAAAAAAAAACACACCGGAGGGTGCTCTGGCTATCAAGCGACGTATCTTCCTCCACCGTCTCTTGTGACAAGCGCAAAGCATCCGACTTGATGCTGAGCAGTGAGTTTTTCAACAGACAAAGCAGCGGGATGGTGAGGCTGATAATGGCGGCATCGCCGCTGACCATCTGTGTTGACTCCTCAAAGTTGCTCAACACCTGGCAGATATCAGACATCCACGTCCACTCGTCATTGCAGACTTGAGGAATCTGACTGACCTGACTACCAGTTCTTGTGGAAGTTGACATCTGGCAGTCTACAATCGCTCTGCGCTGCTGGTAAACTCTGGATAACATGTTTAATGTAGAATTCCATCTCGTGGGCACGTCGCACAACAGTCGGTGAGTGGGCAGTTGTAGGCGGCGCTGCGCTTCCCTGAGAGTGGCAGCATCTGTGGTCGACTTGCGGAAATGCGCACAGATGCGGCGCACCTTGGTGAGCAAATCAGACAGATTGGGGTATGTCTTGAAGAACCGCTGAACTATTAGATTGAACACATGGGCCAGGCATGGCACATGTGTCAGTCTGCCGAGTTGCAGAGCCACCACCAGGTTACGCCCGTTGTCACACACAACCATGCCTGGCTTGAGGTTCAGCGGTGCCAGCCACACATCGGTCTGCGCCGTGATGCCCTGTAACAGCTCTTGGGCGGTGTGCCTTTTGTCACCTAAGCTCAGCAGTTTGAGCACCGCCTGCTGGCGCTTACCCACGGCACTGCTGCTGCGCCTAGAGCTACCGACTGAAGGCGCCGTGCCCACGGATGGTAATTCGGTGGAGGAGGAGGAGGAGGGGTCGGAGGAGGCATAGTACGTCTGAGAGACCGTGACCGAGGTAGGCCCCGCAATCCTCGGTGTGGGCAGTACATGAGCGGCCCCAGGGTCATTCTCGATCCCAGCCTCCACCAAGTTAACCCAATGTGCCGTCAGTGAGATATAGTGTCCCTGCCCGGCAGCACTTGTCCACATGTCCGTGGTTAGGTGGGCCTTCTCAGAAACAGCGTTGGTCAGGGCACGGATGATGTTCTGTGACACGTGCTGGTGTAGGGTGCAGGCGGGGGGTCACGGCACTCTACCACTGATGATGGCGAGGGTGGGTGCACGTCTTACTAAGGCCCAGTCTCCACCAGGGGCCAGTAAATAGTCCATAAAACATCAATAGACAGCACTCCAATTGTGGTTTGCAGCGTGAATTTTAATTTTCAGCCGAACATTAGATAAGCTTAGATAAGTGACGTTTCGGGCTTACAGACTGCCCTTCATCAGGCTGATATAATATGTGAAAAATAGAGAAGAATATATATATATATATATATATATATATATAATAAATACAATGAGCAAGAAGACAAATACATACATGTAAACCATATAATTATCCATATAATTTCTAGAGCAAGCACAAGAGCCAGCTACTCTCCCAAGATGCTTGAGGCTAAAGCATAGGCAAAAAGCAGCTTATAAGAGAAACGCTAGTTTGAGGTAGTACATGTGGGTACAGGATTCAGATAAACAGAGAGCATATAGAAGAATCATAAATCCATAACAAAGGTTAGTATGCGGAGATCATGCCTAGGTAGAAGTAGGGATATGGTGCTTACCTAAGTGTAGAGCGTGCGGTCGTGCCGGCTGTGTGGACGGTATGAGGCTGCCCGATACTATTTAAATGCAGGGCGCCCGATGTTAGGTGTATTCGTCACTTCCGGTGCATCGCGGCACCCGGAAGGAACGCACGGCATGAGCGCTATGTTAGAAAGTATGTGTTCCAAGTAGGACGGCGTGCCGGGGGTGTGCAT